>JAAAWM010011425.1:0-78562 GCA_036873465.1 Thinopyrum obtusiflorum | reverse complement strand
AGCCTCCACGATATTTATGTTCATGGTGAATTATATCCTACTCATGCTTGCACTTAGTGTTGATTAATTTTAATGCATGTTCATGACTGTTGTCGCTCTCTAGTTGGTCGCTTCCCAGTCTCTTTCTAGCCTTCACTTGTACTAAGCGGGAATACTGCTTGTGCATCCACTTCCATAAACCCCAAAGTTATTCCATATGAGTCCACCATACCTTCCTATATGCGGTATCTACCTGCCGTTCCAAGTAAATTTGTATGTGCCAAACTCTAAACCTTCAAATGAAATTTTGTTTTGTATGCTCGAATAGCTCATGTATCAACTAGGGTTGCCTATATATTCCATGCTAGGTGGGTTATTCTCACGATGAGTGGACTCCGCTCATCACTCACGAGAAAATGGCCGATAACTGGGATGCCCAGTCCCATGCTCAAATCAAAACAATTGCAAACAACACTCCCCCAGGACTGTTGTTAGTTGGAGGCAGCCGTTGTTTCGTGCAAGCCATGGATTGATGCTTGTTGGTGGTGGGGGAGTATAAACTTTACCATTCTGTTTGGGAACCACCTATAATGTGTGTAGCATGGAAGATATCGAGATCTCTTGGTTGTTATGTTGACAATGAAAGCATGCCACTCAAAATATTATTTATCTCTATTTCAAAACTCAAGCTCTGGCACCTCTACAAATCCCTGCTTCCCTCTGCGAAGGGCCTGTCTATTTACTTTTATGTTGAGTCATCATCCTCTTATTAAAAAGCACCAGTTGGAGAGCACCGCTGTCATTTACATGCATTACTATTAATTTACATTGAGTATGACTGTGACTGGATCTCTCTTACCATGAATTACAATGTCTAGTCAGTCCTTGATCTTCAGAGGTGCTCTGCATTTATGTTTTGTGGTCTCAGAAAGGGCTAGCGAGATACCATCTTGTTATATCATATAATGATTGTTTTGAGAAAGTGTTGTCATCCGAGATTTATTATTATTGCTCGCTAGATGATTATGCCATTGATATGAGTAAACATGAGACCTAAATGTTATTGTGAATATGGGGGGGGGGGGGGGGGGGGGGGGGGGGGGGGGGGGGGGGGGGGGGGGGGGGGGGGGGGGGGGGGGGGGGGGGGGGGGGGGGGGGGGGGGGGGGGGGGGGGGGGGGGGGGGGGGGGGGGGGGGGGGGGGGGGGGGGGGGGGGGGGGGGGGGGGGGGGGGGGGGGGGGGGGGGGGGGGGGGGGGGGGGGGGGGGGGGGGGGGGGGGGGGGGGGGGGGGGGGGGGGGGGGGGGGGGGGGGGGGGGGGGGGGGGGGGGGGGGGGGGGGGGGGGGGGGGGGGGGGGGGGGGGGGGGGGGGGGGGGGGGGGGGGGGGGGGGGGAACTTCACGGAGAATATTTTTGGAATAAATAAAAAATACTGGCGAAAGAATCAGCATCAGGGGGCCCACACCCTGTCCACGAGGGTGCAGAGCGCGCCCACCCCCCTGGGGCCCGCCCCCTGCCTCATGGGCGCCCTGAGACTCCACCGACCTTAACTCCAACTCCATATATTCACGTTCGGGGAGACAAAAATCAGAGAGAAGGATTCATCGCGTTTTACGATATGGAGCCACCGCCAAGCCCTAATCTCTCTCGGGAGGGCTGATCTGGAGTCCGTTCGGGGCTCCGGAGAGGGGAATCCATCGCCGTCGTCATAAACAACCATCCCCCATCACCAATTTCATGATGCTCACCGCCGTGCATGAGTAATTCCATCGTAGGCTTGCTGGACGGTGATGGGTTGGATGAGATTTACCATGTAATCGAGTTAGTTTTGTTAGGGTTTGATCCCTAGTATCCACTATGTTCTAAGATTAATGTTGCTATGACTTTGCTATGCTTAATGCTTGTCACTAGGGCCCGAGTGCCATGAATTCAGATCTGAACCTATTATGTTTTCATGAATATATGTGAGTTCTGGATCCTATCTTGCAAGTCAATAGTCACCTACTATGTGTTATGATCCGGCAACCCCGAAGTGACAATAATCGGGACCACTCCCGGTGATGACCGTAGTTTGAGGAGTTCATGTATTCACTAAGTGTTAATGCTTTGGTCCGGTACTTTATTAAAAGGAGGCCTTAATATCCCTTAGTTTCCAATAGGACCCCGCTGCCATGTGAGGGTAGGACAAAAGATATCATGCAAGTTCTTTTCCATAAGCACGTATGACTATATTCGGAATACATGCCTACATTACATTGATGAACTGGAGCTAGTTCTGTGTCACCCTATGTTATAACTGTTGCATGAGGAATCGCATCTGACATAATTATCCATCATTGATCCATTGCCTATGAGCTTTTCACATATTGATTTTTGCTCAGTTACTTTTCCGTTGCCACTGTTACGATTACTACAAAAAATGCTACTGTTACTTTTGCCACCGTTACCGTTACTTCCATACTACTTTGCTACTAAATACTTTGCTGCAGATATTAAGTCTTCCAGGTGTGGTTGAATTGACAACTCAACTGCTAATACTTGAGAATATTCTTTGGCCCCCCTTGTGTCGAATCAATAAATTTGGGTTGAATACTCTACCCTCGAAAACTGTTGCGATCCCCTATACTTGTGGGTTATCAAGCCCGCCCTGCCAAATCAGGCTCCTTGAGATCTGCGCGATCCGAACCCCTCTCTCCAATCCATGGACACCGAGAGATACCTCTCGCTCCCCTTGTACGATTCCCGTGCAAATCCCTCGAGGTAGAACTCATTACGAGCGAACAGAGCACCCCATCTTTGCTGCCCGAGCTCCCTTTTCCGGTCAACATCATCGTCAGTAAGCCGCTCCCTGCTCCCGCTGTTCGTCTACACAATCTTCTTGATGCACCTCCCCTCCCTGACCATCTTTCCCCCTCGCAGACCCTCTGATTCGAGCTCCCCGATCTCGCCAGAGTCCTCTGTCACAGAAGCATCGCCACCACCACCCGATGAGGCAGTCGACATCGAGGACCCCACCCTCGTGACCCCCTTGGCGCGCCACACTTGCCCGTGACCTCTCAGCCACCGGAGAGCCATCCCAATGCTAACGCCCGAGCCGCACCACCGCTGTGTTCTTCTCCGACGAAAATTCCGGTGAGGAAATCCCCTCTGCCCAATCCTATGATGTGGCATCGGGGGGGGGGGGGGGGGGGGGGGGGGGGGGGGGGGGGGGGGGGGGGGGGGGGGGGGGGGGGGGGGGGGGGGGGGGGGGGGGGGGGGGGGGGGGGGGGGGGGGGGGGGGGGGGGGGGGGGGGGGGGGGGGGGGGGGGGGGGGGGGGGGGGGGGGGGGGGGGGGGGGGGGGGGGGGGGGGGGGGGGGGGGGGGGGGGGGGGGGGGGGGGGGGGGGGGGGGGGGGGGGGGGGGGGGGGGGGGGGGGGGGGGGGGGGGGGGGGGGGGGGGGGGGGGGGGGGGGGGGGGGGGGGGGGGGGGGGGGGGGGGGGGGGGGGGGGGGGGGGGGGGGGGGGGGGGGGGGGGGGGGGGGGGGGGGGGGGGGGGGGGGGGGGGGGGGGGGGGGGGGGGGGGGGGGGGGGGGGGGGGGGGGGGGGGGGGGGGGGGGGGGGGGGGGGGGGGGGGGGGGGGGGGGGGGGGGGGGGGGGGGGGGGGGGGGGGGGGGGGGGGGGGGGGGGGGGGGGGGGGGGGGGGGGGGGGGGGGGGGGGGGGGGGGGGGGTATGTCCTATGCAATCATTCAAACAATATTTATGTTGTGTTCCATATACCCTTGGCACTCTTCCATACCATCTTTGATGTAATCTTGTATAGCAACGTTAACTCTTTTGAGTTGATTTCCTTCACCTTATCACATTATAGCACATAGAGAACCTATATTATATATTAAGCCTATTTATATTATTCTTGTCAACCTTGCCATATTTGTTTTGTTGTTCTATGGTTCTTATATATGGCATGGTTGTTTATTTGGATTCTTTCATTTGCGATAGATTGCTCAGAGCGTGATGAGTAGAATTATCAGAATTGTGAGTGCGACAAACTTCACCAAACGTACCAGGCAAGTTACACCTTGATCATACTCCAACCTATTTTTTCATGCATGTAGTATATATATATATATCACATTATTATATTATGCATGTGTAGGAAGATCATGGTAGTATGTTATTGCTACTGAGTTTCAGCTTAGTATGGCCTTATTGTAGATCATGGTAGTGTATTCTTGCTATGCTATGTAGACGTGGATTGGTTCGTGTATGCATCGAGATTATGTGAGGACTATATATAATAACCTGAGTAAAAACATAATTTATAATTCACCTCTGGACGGACAGGGTTGCATCATGGTTTCTTGTTCCTTTTCTAAGGATGTGGACCATGGCTAAGTGCGCTCGAACGGTATTGCTGGGTGGTTTCAAGAACATCATGGTTTATACCCTCTGAATGTAAGTGGGTGTCGTCCAGGCTCAAAAAGATCAGGGGGGGGGGGGGGGGGGGGGGGGGGGGGGGGGGGGGGGGGGGGGGGGGGGGGGGGGGGGGGGGGGGGGGGGGGGGGGGGGGGGGGGGGGGGGGGGGGGGGGGGGGGGGGGGGGGGGGGGGGGGGGGGGGGGGGGGGGGGGGGGGGGGGGGGGGGGGGGGGGGGGGGGGGGGGGGGGGGGGGGGGGGGGGGGGGGGGGGGGGGGGGGGGGGGGGGGGGGGGGGGGGGGGGGGGGGGGGGGGGGGGGGGGGGGGGGGGGGGGGGGGGGGGGGGGGGGGGGGGGGGGGGGGGGGGGGGGGGGGGGGGGGGGGGGGGGGGGGGGGGGGGGGGGGGGGGGGGGGGGGGGGGGGGGGGGGGGGGGGGGGGGGGGGGGGGGGGGGGGGGGGGGGGGGGGGGGGGGGGGGGGGGGGGGGGGGGGGGGGGGGGGGGGGGGGGGGGGGGGGGGGGGGGGGGGGGGGGGGGGGGGGGGGGGGGGGGGGGGGGGGGGGGGGGGGGGGGGGGGGGGGGGGGGGGGGGGGGGGGGGGGGGGGGGGGGGGGGGGGGGGGGGGGGGGGGGGGGGGGGGGGGGGGGGGGGGGGGGGGGGGGGGGGGGGGGGGGGGGGGGGGGGGGGGGGGGGGGGGGGGGGGGGGGGGGGGGGGGGGGGGGGGGGGGGGGGGGGGGGGGGGGGGGGGGGGGGGGGGGGGGGGGGGGGGGGGGGGGGGGGGGGGGGGGGGGGGGGGGGGGGGGGGGGGGGGGGGGGGGGGGGGGGGGGGGGGGGGGGGGGGGGGGGGGGGGGGGGGGGGGGGGGGGGGGGGGGGGGGGGGGGGGGGGGGGGGGGGGGGGGGGGGGGGGGGGGGGGGGGGGGGGGGGGGGGGGGGGGGGGGGGGGGGGGGGGGGGGGGGGGGGGGGGGGGGGGGGGGGGGGGGGGGGGGGGGGGGGGGGGGGGGGGGGGGGGGGGGGGGGGGGGGGGGGGGGGGGGGGGGGGGGGGGGGGGGGGGGGGGGGGGGGGGGGGGGGGGGGGGGGGGGGGGGGGGGGGGGGGGGGGGGGGGGGGGGGGGGGGGGGGGGGGGGGGGGGGGGGGGGGGGGGGGGGGGACACAGTACAAGATGTAATATCAAGAATAAACCACATGTCATAATATTACATCATAGATCCAGAATTTAATATAATACATACCTGCATAGCTCAAGCTAGCATACAACAAAATTCAGCAGAAAAGCAAATAAAATCTTCATGAAGTCCATCAACACACAGGCAAATGTCGAGTATAGACATCGTAACCCTACATCGTATCACTCACTCGTCGTATAAAATCTGCAACATGAAACGTTGCAGCCACGAAGGGTCAATACTTTGAATGTATTGGCAAGTCACACAGGGAATGATATAACAGACCTATAACTATATGCAAGGTATATCAAGAGGATATTGTAGCGGTTGTTTTGCAGAAAGCTAGTTTTTCCCAGATAACTTCATAATATAATAGTCACATTTTATTTATGTCTTGCTACAATTAAATACATAGGTTGAACTCCAATACCAACCTATCCCCATTATTAAGTTTCCCACTCAATTTTTATTAAAGTATCATCTGTCAAGATCATCCAACAAATGTAATGGTCTAGCTGCTCAAATTTGTCCATAACCAGGGACACGGCTAATCATGATTAGTTTATACACTCTGGAGAGGTCTGTACACTTTACCCACTGGACTCAACCTGAAGACTGAGACAAAGTCTTTCAGAAGCAGTCGCCTAGTCCCACAGGAGGCCCATCCCAACTATCATAACTACATCTGCTGGCACATCCGGGCAAGGTCTCCACAACTGATCAACTAAGCCGGAGCCCATATTAGCCAGTGGTTGTACATGGAAGCTACTAGTCACTAAGTCTGTCGGGGGGGGGGGGGGGGGGGGGGGGGGGGGGGGGGGGGGGGGGGGGGGGGGGGGGGGGGGGGGGGGGGGGGGGGGGGGGGGGGGGGGGGGGGGGGGGGGGGGGGGGGGGGGGGGGGGGGGGGGGGGGGGGGGGGGGGGGGGGGGGGGGGGGGGGGGGGGGGGGGGGGGGGGGGGGGGGGGGGGGGGGGGGGGGGGGGGGGGGGGGGGGGGGGGGGGGGGGGGGGGGGGGGGGGGGGGGGGGGGGGGGGGGGGGGGGGGGGGGGGGGGGGGGGGGGGGGGGGGGGGGGGGGGGGGGGGGGGGGGGGGGGGGGGGGGGGGGGGGGGGGGGGGGGGGGGGGGGGGGGGGGGGGGGGGGGGGGGGGGGGGGGGGGGGGGGGGGGGGGGGGGGGGGGGGGGGGGGGGGGGGGGGGGGGGGGGGGGGGGGGGGGGGGGGGGGGGGGGGGGGGGGGGGGGGGGGGGGGGGGGGGGGGGGGGGGGGGGGGGGGGGGGGGGGGGGGGGGGGGGGGGGGGGGGGGGGGGGGGGGGGGGGGGGGGGGGGGGGGGGGGGGGGGGGGGGGGGGGGGGGGGGGGGGGGGGGGGGGGGGGGGGGGGGGGGGGGGGGGGGGGGGGGGGGGGGGGGGGGGGGGGGGGGGGGGGGGGGGGGGGGGGGGGGGGGGGGGGGGGGGGGGGGGGGGGGGGGGGGGGGGGGGGGGGGGGGGGGGGGGGGGGGGGGGGGGGGGGGGGGGGGGGGGGGGGGGGGGGGGGGGGGGGGGCAAGAATTCACTTGCAAAAAGAATTGATGGAATAGGAACACTACAACGCAAGTTATGGTGGAACGAGGTTTGAATTAAATTTAAATTCAAAACAGGTCAAAAAATATTTGAAATTTGAGTTTAAAGAATATGACCAGCAAGTATTTGGCACAAGTGTTCGTAGGCAAAAAGAATCAATTGAATAAGATATACAGTTTGAAAGATATGAGCAAAAGATGATTCGAATTCAAATTTGAATTGGTCAAATTTGAAATCTTCAAAAGTTGAAACTTATGAGTTAAGTGAAAATAGGGCTCCGGTACGAAACCAACGCAACTGGATTCATCGAAAACGAAGCTACAGTTGAAAAGTTATGATGAATTGAATTTCAGGGACCTATCTGTAAAAGTACAGAAACAGTTTCAGCCGAAAAAGATTAAAACAAAATTTGTGTACATGTGGCAGCACGGGATTCACCGGTACCGATTCATTGAGGAAATAACATAGACCATCGGATTTAAGTGAGCATGGATGGCTGAGATGATGCCACATCATAGGATTGGGCAGAGGGGATTTCCTCACCGGAATTTTCGTCAGAGAAGAACACGGCGGTGGTGCGGCTCGGGCGTTGGCATTGGGGTGGCTCTCCGGTGGCTGAGAGGTGACGGGCAAGCATGGCGCGCCAAGGGGGTCACGAGGGTGGGGTCCCTGATGTCGACTGCCTCATCGGGCGGTGGTGGCGATGCTTCTGTGACAGAGGACTCTGGCGAGATCGGGGAGCTCAAATCAGAGGGTATGCGAGGGGGGAAAGATGGTCAGGGAGGGGAGGCGCATCAAGAAGATTGTGTAGACGAATAGCGGGAGCAGGGGGCGGCTTACTGACGACGATGTTGACCGGAAAAGGGAGCTCGGGCTGCAAAGATGGAGTGCTCTGTTCGCTCATAATCGAGTTCTACCTTGAGGGATTTGCACGGGAATCGTAAAAGGGGAGTGAGAGGTATCTCTTGGTGTCCATGGATTGGCGAGAGGGGTTCGGATCGAGCAGATCTCGAGGAGCCTGATTCGGCAGCCCCCCCCCCCCCCCCCCCCCCCCCCCCCCCCCCCCCCCCCCCCCCCCCCCCCCCCCCCCCCCCCCCCCCCCCCCCCCCCCCCCCCCCCCCCCCCCCCCCCCCCCCCCCCCCCCCCCCCCCCCCCCCCCCCCCCCCCCCCCCCCCCCCCCCCCCCCCCCCCCCCCCCCCCCCCCCCCCCCCCCCCCCCCCCCCCCCCCCCCCCCCCCCCCCCCCCCCCCCCCCCCCCCCCCCCCCCCCCCCCCCCCCCCCCCCCCCCCCCCCCCCCCCCCCCCCCCCCCCCCCCCCCCCCCCCCCCCCCCCCCCCCCCCCCCCCCCCCCCCCCCCCCCCCCCCCCCCCCCCCCCCCCCCCCCCCCCCCCCCCCCCCCCCCCCCCCCCCCCCCCCCCCCCCCCCCCCCCCCCCCCCCCCCCCCCCCCCCCCCCCCCCCCCCCCCCCCCCCCCCCCCCCCCCCCCCCCCCCCCCCCCCCCCCCCCCCCCCCCCCCCCCCCCCCCCCCCCCCCCCCCCCCCCCCCCCCCCCCCCCCCCCCCCCCCCCCCCCCCCCCCCCCCCCCCCCCCCCCCCCCCCCCCCCCCCCCCCCCCCCCCCCCCCCCCCCCCCCCCCCCCCCCCCCCCCCCCCCCCCCCCCCCCCCCCCCCCCCCCCCCCCCCCCCCCCCCCCCCCCCCCCCCCCCCCCCCCCCCCCCCCCCCCCCCCCCCCCCCCCCCCCCCCCCCCCCCCCCCCCCCCCCCCCCCCCCCCCCCCCCCCCCCCCCCCCCCCCCCCCCCCCCCCCCCCCCCCCCCCCCCCCCCCCCCCCCCCCCCCCCCCCCCCCCCCCCCCCCCCCCCCCCCCCCCCCCCCCCCCCCCCCCCCCCCCCCCCCCCCCCCCCCCCCCCCCCCCCCCCCCCCCCCCCCCCCCCCCCCCCCCCCCCCCCCCCCCCCCCCCCCCCCCCCCCCCCCCCCCCCCCCCCCCCCCCCCCCCCCCCCCCCCCCCCCCCCCCCCCCCCCCCCCCCCCCCCCCCCCCCCCCCCCCCCCCCCCCCCCCCCCCCCCCCCCCCCCCCCCCCCCCCCCCCCCCCCCCCCCCCCCCCCCCCCCCCCCCCCCCCCCCCCCCCCCCCCCCCCCCCCCCCCCCCCCCCCCCCCCCCCCCCCCCCCCCCCCCCCCCCCCCCCCCCCCCCCCCCCCCCCCCCCCCCCCCCCCCCCCCCCCCCCCCCCCCCCCCCCCCCCCCCCCCCCCCCCCCCCCCCCCCCCCCCCCCCCCCCCCCCCCCCCCCCCCCCCCCCCCCCCCCCCCCCCCCCCCCCCCCCCCCCCCCCCCCCCCCCCCCCCCCCCCCCCCCCCCCCCCCCCCCCCCCCCCCCCCCCCCCCCCCCCCCCCCCCCCCCCCCCCCCCCCCCCCCCCCCCCCCCCCCCCCCCCCCCCCCCCCCCCCCCCCCCCCCCCCCCCCCCCCCCCCCCCCCCCCCCCCCCCCCCCCCCCCCCCCCCCCCCCCCCCCCCCCCCCCCCCCCCCCCCCCCCCCCCCCCCCCCCCCCCCCCCCCCCCCCCCCCCCCCCCCCCCCCCCCCCCCCCCCCCCCCCCCCCCCCCCCCCCCCCCCCCCCCCCCCCCCCCCCCCCCCCCCCCCCCCCCCCCCCCCCCCCCCCCCCCCCCCCCCCCCCCCCCCCCCCCCCCCCCCCCCCCCCCCCCCCCCCCCCCCCCCCCCCCCCCCCCCCCCCCCCCCCCCCCCCCCCCCCCCCCCCCCCCCCCCCCCCCCCCCCCCCCCCCCCCCCCCCCCCCCCCCCCCCCCCCCCCCCCCCCCCCCCCCCCCCCCCCCCCCCCCCCCCCCCCCCCCCCCCCCCCCCCCCCCCCCCCCCCCCCCCCCCCCCCCCCCCCCCCCCCCCCCCCCCCCCCCCCCCCCCCCCCCCCCCCCCCCCCCCCCCCCCCCCCCCCCCCCCCCCCCCCCCCCCCCCCCCCCCCCCCCCCCCCCCCCCCCCCCCCCCCCCCCCCCCCCCCCCCCCCCCCCCCCCCCCCCCCCCCCCCCCCCCCCCCCCCCCCCCCCCCCCCCCCCCCCCCCCCCCCCCCCCCCCCCCCCCCCCCCCCCCCCCCCCCCCCCCCCCCCCCCCCCCCCCCCCCCCCCCCCCCGGCGACGGATTCCCCTCTCCGGAGCCCCGAACGGACTCCAGATCAGCCCTCCTGAGAGAGATTAGGGCTTGGCGGCGGCTCCATATCGTAAAACGCGATGAATCCTTCTCTCTGATTTTTTTCTCCCCGAACGTGAATATATGGAGTTGGAGTTAAGGTCGGTGGAGTCTCAGGGCGCCCACGAGGTAGGGGGGCGCGCCCCAGGGGGTGGGCGCGCCTTGCACCCTCGTGGACAGGGTGTGGGCCCCCTGATGCTGATTCTTTCGCCAGTATTTTTTAGTTATTCCAAAAATATTCTCCGTGAAGTTTCAAGTCATTCTGAGAACTTTTATTTCTGCACAAAAAATAACACCATGGCAATTCTGCTGAAAACAGCATCAGTCCGGGTTAGTTCCATTCAAATCATGCAAGTTAGAGTCCAAAACAAGGGCAAAAGTGTTTGGAAAAGTAGATACGTTGGAGACGTATCAACTCCCCCAAGCTTAAACATTTGCTTGTCCTCAAGCAATTCAGTTAACAAACTGAAAGTGATAAAGAAAAACTTTTACAAACTCTGTTTGATCTTGTTGTTGCAAATATGTAAAGCCAGCATTCAAGTTTTCAGCAAAGATTATGAACTAACCATATTCACAATAACATTTAGGTCTCATGTTTACTCATATCAATGGCATAATCAACTAGCGAGCAATAATAATAAATCTCGGATGACAACACTTTCTCAAAACAATCATTATATGATATAACAAGATGGTATCTCGCTAGCCCTTTCTGAGACCACAAAACATAAATGCAGAGCACCTCTGAAGATCAAGGACTGACTAGACATTGTAATTCATGGTAAAAGAGATCCAGTCAGTCATACTCAATGTAAATTAATAGTAATGCATGCAAATGACAGCGGTGCTCTCCAACTGGTGCTTTTTAATAAGAGGATGATGACTCAACATAAAAGTAAATAGACAGGCCCTTCGCAGAGGGAAGCAAGGATTTGTAGAGGTGCCAGAGCTTGAGTTTTGAAATAGAGATAAATAATATTTTGAGTGGCATGCTTTCATTGTCAACATAACAACCAAGAGATCTCGATATCTTCCATGCTACACACATTATAGGCGGTTCCCAAACAGAATGGTAGAGTTTATACTCCCCCACCACCAACAAGCATCAATCCATGGCTTGCACGAAACAACGGCTGCCTCCAACTAACAACAGTCCTGGGGGAGTGTTGTTTGCAATTATTTTGATTTGAGCATGGGACTGGGCATCCCGGTTACCGGCCATTTTCTCGTGAGTGATGAGCAGAGTCCACTCATCGTGAGAATAACCCACCTAGCATGGAAGATATAGGCAGCCCTAGTTGATACATGAGCTATTCGAGCATACAAAACAGAATTTCATTTGAAGGTTTAGAGTTTGGCACATACAAATTTACTTGGAACGGCAGGTAGATACCGCATATAGGAAGGTATGGTGGACTCATATGGAATAACTTTGGGGTTTAAGGAAGTGGATGCACAAGCAGTATTCCCGCTTAGTACAAGTGAAGGCTAGAAAGAGACTGGGAAGCGACCAACTAGAGAGCGACAACAGTCATGAACATGCATTAAAATTAATCAACACTAAGGGCAAGCATGAGTAGGATATAATTCACCATGAACATAAATATCGTGGAGGCTATGTTGATTTTGTTTCAACTACATGCGTGAACATGTGCCAAGTTAAGCCACTCAAATCGTTCAAAGGAGGATACCACCCTATCATACCACATCACAACTATTTTAATAGCATGTTGGCACGCAAGGTAAACCATTATAAACTCCTAGCTAATTAAGCATGGCATGAGCAACTATAATCTCTGACTGTCATTGCAAACATGTTTCATTCACAATAGGCTGAATCAGGAATGATGAACTAATCATATTTACAAAAACAGGATAGGTCGAGTTCATACCAGCTTCTCTCATCTCAATCAGTCCATCATATATCGTCATTATTGCCTTTCACTCGCACGACCGAATGGTGTGGATAATAATAATAGTGCACGTGCATTGGACTAAGCTAGAATCTGCAAGCATTTAATATAAGGGAGAAGACAAAGTAATATGGGCTCTTGGTTAAATCAACAATAATGCATATGAGAGCCACTCAACATTTTCATCATGGTCTTCTCCTCTCGACCCCCAAAGAAAAGAAATAAAACTATTTACACGGGAAAGCTCCCAACAAACAAAAGAAGAACGAGAAATATTTTTGGGTTTTCTTTTAATTACTACTACTACAGGCATGAAAAGTAAATTAGCTAAAAGCTACAACTAATTTTTTTTGGTTTTTCTTAAGGTTTTTCAGACACACAAGAAAAATACTTAGAAAAGAAAATAAACAAGCATGGATAGTACAATGAAAAAGTATGAGCACCGAGGGGGGGGGGGGGGGGGGGGGGGGGGGGGGGGGGGGGGGGGGGGGGGGGGGGGGGGGGGGGGGGGGGGGGGGGGGGGGGGGGGGGGGGGGGGGGGGGGGGGGGGGGGGGGGGGGGGGGGGGGGGGGGGGGGGGGGGGGGGGGGGGGGGGGGGGGGGGGGGGGGGGGGGGGGGGGGGGGGGGGGGGGGGGGGGGGGGGGGGGGGGGGGGGGGGGGGGGGGGGGGGGGGGGGGGGGGGGGGGGGGGGGGGGGGGGGGGGGGGGGGGGGGGGGGGGGGGGGGGGGGGGGGGGGGGGGGGGGGGGGGGGGGGGGGGGGGGGGGGGGGGGGGGGGGGGGGGGGGGGGGGGGGGGGGGGGGGGGGGGGGGGGGGGGGGGGGGGGGGGGGGGGGGGGGGGGGGGGGGGGGGGGGGGGGGGGGGGGGGGGGGGGGGGGGGGGGGGGGGGGGGGGGGGGGGGGGGGGGGGGGGGGGGGGGGGGGGGGGGGGGGGGGGGGGGGGGGGGGGGGGGGGGGGGGGGGGGGGGGGGGGGGGGGGGGGGGGGGGGGGGGGGGGGGGGGGGGGGGGGGGGGGGGGGGGGGGGGGGGGGGGGGGGGGGGGGGGGGGGGGGGGGGGGGGGGGGGGGGGGGGGGGGGGGGGGGGGGGGGGGGGGGGGGGGGGGGGGGGGGGGGGGGGGGGGGGGGGGGGGGGGGGGGGGGGGGGGGGGGGGGGGGGGGGGGGGGGGGGGGGGGGGGGGGGGGGGGGGGGGGGGGGGGGGGGGGGGGGGGGGGGGGGGGGGGGGGGGGGGGGGGGGGGGGGGGGGGGGGGGGGGGGGGGGGGGGGGGGGGGGGGGGGGGGGGGGGGGGGGGGGGGGGGGGGGGGGGGGGGGGGGGGGGGGGGGGGGGGGGGGGGGGGGGGGGGGGGGGGGGGGGGGGGGGGGGGGGGGGGGGGGGGGGGGGGGGGGGGGGGGGGGGGGGGGGGGGGGGGGGGGGGGGGGGGGGGGGGGGGGGGGGGGGGGGGGGGGGGGGGGGGGGGGGGGGGGGGGGGGGGGGGGGGGGGGGGGGGGGGGGGGGGGGGGGGGGGGGGGGGGGGGGGGGGGGGGGGGGGGGGGGGGGGGGGGGGGGGGGGGGGGGGGGGGGGGGGGGGGGGGGGGGGGGGGGGGGGGGGGGGGGGGGGGGGGGGGGGGGGGGGGGGGGGGGGGGGGGGGGGGGGGGGGGGGGGGGGGGGGGGGGGGGGGGGGGGGGGGGGGGGGGGGGGGGGGGGGGGGGGGGGGGGGGGGGGGGGGGGGGGGGGGGGGGGGGGGGGGGGGGGGGGGGGGGGGGGGGGGGGGGGGGGGGGGGGGGGGGGGGGGGGGGGGGGGGGGGGGGGGGGGGGGGGGGGGGGGGGGGGGGGGGGGGGGGGGGGGGGGGGGGGGGGGGGGGGGGGGGGGGGGGGGGGGGGGGGGGGGGGGGGGGGGGGGGGGGGGGGGGGGGGGGGGGGGGGGGGGGGGGGGGGGGGGGGGGGGGGGGGGGGGGGGGGGGGGGGGGGGGGGGGGGGGGGGGGGGGGGGGGGGGGGGGGGGGGGGGGGGGGGGGGGGGGGGGGGGGGGGGGGGGGGGGGGGGGGGGGGGGGGGGGGGGGGGGGGGGGGGGGGGGGGGGGGGGGGGGGGGGGGGGGGGGGGGGGGGGGGGGGGGGGGGGGGGGGGGGGGGGGGGGGGGGGGGGGGGGGGGGGGGGGGGGGGGGGGGGGGGGGGGGGGGGGGGGGGGGGGGGGGGGGGGGGGGGGGGGGGGGGGGGGGGGGGGGGGGGGGGGGGGGGGGGGGGGGGGGGGGGGGGGGGGGGGGGGGGGGGGGGGGGGGGGGGGGGGGGGGGGGGGGGGGGGGGGGGGGGGGGGGGGGGGGGGGGGGGGGGGGGGGGGGGGGGGGGGGGGGGGGGGGGGGGGGGGGGGGGGGGGGGGGGGGGGGGGGGGGGGGGGGGGGGGGGGGGGGGGGGGGGGGGGGGGGGGGGGGGGGGGGGGGGGGGGGGGGGGGGGGGGGGGGGGGGGGGGGGGGGGGGGGGGGGGGGGGGGGGGGGGGGGGGGGGGGGGGGGGGGGGGGGGGGGGGGGGGGGGGGGGGGGGGGGGGGGGGGGGGGGGGGGGGGGGGGGGGGGGGGGGGGGGGGGGGGGGGGGGGGGGGGGGGGGGGGGGGGGGGGGGGGGGGGGGGGGGGGGGGGGGGGGGGGGGGGGGGGGGGGGGGGGGGGGGGGGGGGGGGGGGGGGGGGGGGGGGGGGGGGGGGGGGGGGGGGGGGGGGGGGGGGGGGGGGGGGGGGGGGGGGGGGGGGGGGGGGGGGGGGGGGGGGGGGGGGGGGGGGGGGGGGGGGGGGGGGGGGGGGGGGGGGGGGGGGGGGGGGGGGGGGGGGGGGGGGGGGGGGGGGGGGGGGGGGGGGGGGGGGGGGGGGGGGGGGGGGGGGGGGGGGGGGGGGGGGGGGGGGGGGGGGGGGGGGGGGGGGGGGGGGGGGGGGGGGGGGGGGGGGGGGGGGGGGGGGGGGGGGGGGGGGGGGGGGGGGGGGGGGGGGGGGGGGGGGGGGGGGGGGGGGGGGGGGGGGGGGGGGGGGGGGGGGGGGGGGGGGGGGGGGGGGGGGGGGGGGGGGGGGGGGGGGGGGGGGGGGGGGGGGGGGGGGGGGGGGGGGGGGGGGGGGGGGGGGGGGGGGGGGGGGGGGGGGGGGGGGGGGGGGGGGGGGGGGGGGGGGGGGGGGGGGGGGGGGGGGGGGGGGGGGGGGGGGGGGGGGGGGGGGGGGGGGGGGGGGGGGGGGGGGGGATTTTTTATTATAAGGATAATTCAGAAAACGGACAAAAAATACTAATTTTGCTTTATTTAATCTAAATAACAGAAAGTAAAAGGAGGGTACAGAGAGTTGTGCTTTCTAACTTTATCCATCTCATGCTCATCAAAAGGAATCCACTAACAAGGTTGATCAAGTCTTGTTAACAAACTCTTTCCGAATCACATGAAACCAGAGAATTTTCGAATAGCACTAGGTTACCTCAACGGGGATATGCACGTCCCCAACAATAAGAATATCATATTTCTTCTTGACAGTAGGAAGAGAAAATTCAAAACCTCCAATAATAATCATTGAAATTTTTCCAATAGAATTGATATTGTGGACTTGAGGTTGTTTCCTCGGAAAATGTACCATATGCTCATTACCATTAACATGAAAAGTGACATTGCCTTTGTTGCAATCAATAACAGCCCCTGCAGTATTCAAAAAGGGTCTACCAAGGATAATCGACATACTATCATCCTCGGGAATATCAAGAATAACAAAGTCTGTTAAAATAGTAACGTTTGCAACCACAACAGGCACATCCTCACAAATACCGACAGGTATAGCAGTTGATTTATCGTCCATTTGCAAAGATATTTTAGTAGGTGTCAACTTATTCATATCAAGTCTATGATATAAAGAGAGAGGCATAACACTAACACCGGCTCCAAGATCACATAAAGTACCCCCCCCCCCCCCCCCCCCCCCCCCCCCCCCCCCCCCCCCCCCCCCCCCCCCCCCCCCCCCCCCCCCCCCCCCCCCCCCCCCCCCCCCCCCCCCCCCCCCCCCCCCCCCCCCCCCCCCCCCCCCCCCCCCCCCCCCCCCCCCCCCCCCCCCCCCCCCCCCCCCCCCCCCCCCCCCCCCCCCCCCCCCCCCCCCCCCCCCCCCCCCCCCCCCCCCCCCCCCCCCCCCCCCCCCCCCCCCCCCCCCCCCCCCCCCCCCCCCCCCCCCCCCCCCCCCCCCCCCCCCCCCCCCCCCCCCCCCCCCCCCCCCCCCCCCCCCCCCCCCCCCCCCCCCCCCCCCCCCCCCCCCCCCCCCCCCCCCCCCCCCCCCCCCCCCCCCCCCCCCCCCCCCCCCCCCCCCCCCCCCCCCCCCCCCCCCCCCCCCCCCCCCCCCCCCCCCCCCCCCCCCCCCCCCCCCCCCCCCCCCCCCCCCCCCCCCCCCCCCCCCCCCCCCCCCCCCCCCCCCCCCCCCCCCCCCCCCCCCCCCCCCCCCCCCCCCCCCCCCCCCCCCCCCCCCCCCCCCCCCCCCCCCCCCCCCCCCCCCCCCCCCCCCCCCCCCCCCCCCCCCCCCCCCCCCCCCCCCCCCCCCCCCCCCCCCCCCCCCCCCCCCCCCCCCCCCCCCCCCCCCCCCCCCCCCCCCCCCCCCCCCCCCCCCCCCCCCCCCCCCCCCCCCCCCCCCCCCCCCCCCCCCCCCCCCCCCCCCCCCCCCCCCCCCCCCCCCCCCCCCCCCCCCCCCCCCCCCCCCCCCCCCCCCCCCCCCCCCCCCCCCCCCCCCCCCCCCCCCCCCCCCCCCCCCCCCCCCCCCCCCCCCCCCCCCCCCCCCCCCCCCCCCCCCCCCCCCCCCCCCCCCCCCCCCCCCCCCCCCCCCCCCCCCCCCCCCCCCCCCCCCCCCCCCCCCCCCCCCCCCCCCCCCCCCCCCCCCCCCCCCCCCCCCCCCCCCCCCCCCCCCCCCCCCCCCCCCCCCCCCCCCCCCCCCCCCCCCCCCCCCCCCCCCCCCCCCCCCCCCCCCCCCCCCCCCCCCCCCCCCCCCCCCCCCCCCCCCCCCCCCCCCCCCCCCCCCCCCCCCCCCCCCCCCCCCCCCCCCCCCCCCCCCCCCCCCCCCCCCCCCCCCCCCCCCCCCCCCCCCCCCCCCCCCCCCCCCCCCCCCCCCCCCCCCCCCCCCCCCCCCCCCCCCCCCCCCCCCCCCCCCCCCCCCCCCCCCCCCCCCCCCCCCCCCCCCCCCCCCCCCCCCCCCCCCCCCCCCCCCCCCCCCCCCCCCCCCCCCCCCCCCCCCCCCCCCCCCCCCCCCCCCCCCCCCCCCCCCCCCCCCCCCCCCCCCCCCCCCCCCCCCCCCCCCCCCCCCCCCCCCCCCCCCCCCCCCCCCCCCCCCCCCCCCCCCCCCCCCCCCCCCCCCCCCCCCCCCCCCCCCCCCCCCCCCCCCCCCCCCCCCCCCCCCCCCCCCCCCCCCCCCCCCCCCCCCCCCCCCCCCCCCCCCCCCCCCCCCCCCCCCCCCCCCCCCCCCCCCCCCCCCCCCCCCCCCCCCCCCCCCCCCCCCCCCCCCCCCCCCCCCCCCCCCCCCCCCCCCCCCCCCCCCCCCCCCCCCCCCCCCCCCCCCCCCCCCCCCCCCCCCCCCCCCCCCCCCCCCCCCCCCCCCCCCCCCCCCCCCCCCCCCCCCCCCCCCCCCCCCCCCCCCCCCCCCCCCCCCCCCCCCCCCCCCCCCCCCCCCCCCCCCCCCCCCCCCCCCCCCCCCCCCCCCCCCCCCCCCCCCCCCCCCCCCCCCCCCCCCCCCCCCCCCCCCCCCCCCCCCCCCCCCCCCCCCCCCCCCCCCCCCCCCCCCCCCCCCCCCCCCCCCCCCCCCCCCCCCCCCCCCCCCCCCCCCCCCCCCCCCCCCCCCCCCCCCCCCCCCCCCCCCCCCCCCCCCCCCCCCCCCCCCCCCCCCCCCCCCCCCCCCCCCCCCCCCCCCCCCCCCCCCCCCCCCCCCCCCCCCCCCCCCCCCCCCCCCCCCCCCCCCCCCCCCCCCCCCCCCCCCCCCCCCCCCCCCCCCCCCCCCCCCCCCCCCCCCCCCCCCCCCCCCCCCCCCCCCCCCCCCCCCCCCCCCCCCCCCCCCCCCCCCCCCCCCCCCCCCCCCCCCCCCCCCCCCCCCCCCCCCCCCCCCCCCCCCCCCCCCCCCCCCCCCCCCCCCCCCCCCCCCCCCCCCCCCCCCCCCCCCCCCCCCCCCCCCCCCCCCCCCCCCCCCCCCCCCCCCCCCCCCCCCCCCCCCCCCCCCCCCCCCCCCCCCCCCCCCCCCCCCCCCCCCCCCCCCCCCCCCCCCCCCCCCCCCCCCCCCCCCCCCCCCCCCCCCCCCCCCCCCCCCCCCCCCCCCCCCCCCCCCCCCCCCCCCCCCCCCCCCCCCCCCCCCCCCCCCCCCCCCCCCCCCCCCCCCCCCCCCCCCCCCCCCCCCCCCCCCCCCCCCCCCCCCCCCCCCCCCCCCCCCCCCCCCCCCCCCCCCCCCCCCCCCCCCCCCCCCCCCCCCCCCCCCCCCCCCCCCCCCCCCCCCCCCCCCCCCCCCCCCCCCCCCCCCCCCCCCCCCCCCCCCCCCCCCCCCCCCCCCCCCCCCCCCCCCCCCCCCCCCCCCCCCCCCCCCCCCCCCCCCCCCCCCCCCCCCCCCCCCCCCCCCCCCCCCCCCCCCCCCCCCCCCCCCCCCCCCCCCCCCCCCCCCCCCCCCCCCCCCCCCCCCCCCCCCCCCCCCCCCCCCCCCCCCCCCCCCCCCCCCCCCCCCCCCCCCCCCCCCCCCCCCCCCCCCCCCCCCCCCCCCCCCCCCCCCCCCCCCCCCCCCCCCCCCCCCCCCCCCCCCCCCCCCCCCCCCCCCCCCCCCCCCCCCCCCCCCCCCCCCCCCCCCCCCCCCCCCCCCCCCCCCCCCCCCCCCCCCCCCCCCCCCCCCCCCCCCCCCCCCCCCCCCCCCCCCCCCCCCCCCCCCCCCCCCCCCCCCCCCCCCCCCCCCCCCCCCCCCCCCCCCCCCCCCCCCCCCCCCCCCCCCCCCCCCCCCCCCCCCCCCCCCCCCCCCCCCCCCCCCCCCCCCCCCCCCCCCCCCCCCCCCCCCCCCCCCCCCCCCCCCCCCCCCCCCCCCCCCCCCCCCCCCCCCCCCCCCCCCCCCCCCCCCCCCCCCCCCCCCCCCCCCCCCCCCCCCCCCCCCCCCCCCCCCCCCCCCCCCCCCCCCCCCCCCCCCCCCCCCCCCCCCCCCCCCCCCCCCCCCCCCCCCCCCCCCCCCCCCCCCCCCCCCCCCCCCCCCCCCCCCCCCCCCCCCCCCCCCCCCCCCCCCCCCCCCCCCCCCCCCCCCCCCCCCCCCCCCCCCCCCCCCCCCCCCCCCCCCCCCCCCCCCCCCCCCCCCCCCCCCCCCCCCCCCCCCCCCCCCCCCCCCCCCCCCCCCCCCCCCCCCCCCCCCCCCCCCCCCCCCCCCCCCCCCCCCCCCCCCCCCCCCCCCCCCCCCCCCCCCCCCCCCCCCCCCCCCCCCCCCCCCCCCCCCCCCCCCCCCCCCCCCCCCCCCCCCCCCCCCCCCCCCCCCCCCCCCCCCCCCCCCCCCCCCCCCCCCCCCCCCCCCCCCCCCCCCCCCCCCCCCCCCCCCCCCCCCCCCCCCCCCCCCCCCCCCCCCCCCCCCCCCCCCCCCCCCCCCCCCCCCCCCCCCCCCCCCCCCCCCCCCCCCCCCCCCCCCCCCCCCCCCCCCCCCCCCCCCCCCCCCCCCCCCCCCCCCCCCCCCCCCCCCCCCCCCCCCCCCCCCCCCCCCCCCCCCCCCCCCCCCCCCCCCCCCCCCCCCCCCCCCCCCCCCCCCCCCCCCCCCCCCCCCCCCCCCCCCCCCCCCCCCCCCCCCCCCCCCCCCCCCCCCCCCCCCCCCCCCCCCCCCCCCCCCCCCCCCCCCCCCCCCCCCCCCCCCCCCCCCCCCCCCCCCCCCCCCCCCCCCCCCCCCCCCCCCCCCCCCCCCCCCCCCCCCCCCCCCCCCCCCCCCCCCCCCCCCCCCCCCCCCCCCCCCCCCCCCCCCCCCCCCCCCCCCCCCCCCCCCCCCCCCCCCCCCCCCCCCCCCCCCCCCCCCCCCCCCCCCCCCCCCCCCCCCCCCCCCCCCCCCCCCCCCCCCCCCCCCCCCCCCCCCCCCCCCCCCCCCCCCCCCCCCCCCCCCCCCCCCCCCCCCCCCCCCCCCCCCCCCCCCCCCCCCCCCCCCCCCCCCCCCCCCCCCCCCCCCCCCCCCCCCCCCCCCCCCCCCCCCCCCCCCCCCCCCCCCCCCCCCCCCCCCCCCCCCCCCCCCCCCCCCCCCCCCCCCCCCCCCCCCCCCCCCCCCCCCCCCCCCCCCCCCCCCCCCCCCCCCCCCCCCCCCCCCCCCCCCCCCCCCCCCCCCCCCCCCCCCCCCCCCCCCCCCCCCCCCCCCCCCCCCCCCCCCCCCCCCCCCCCCCCCCCCCCCCCCCCCCCCCCCCCCCCCCCCCCCCCCCCCCCCCCCCCCCCCCCCCCCCCCCCCCCCCCCCCCCCCCCCCCCCCCCCCCCCCCCCCCCCCCCCCCCCCCCCCCCCCCCCCCCCCCCCCCCCCCCCCCCCCCCCCCCCCCCCCCCCCCCCCCCCCCCCCCCCCCCCCCCCCCCCCCCCCCCCCCCCCCCCCCCCCCCCCCCCCCCCCCCCCCCCCCCCCCCCCCCCCCCCCCCCCCCCCCCCCCCCCCCCCCCCCCCCCCCCCCCCCCCCCCCCCCCCCCCCCCCCCCCCCCCCCCCCCCCCCCCCCCCCCCCCCCCCCCCCCCCCCCCCCCCCCCCCCCCCCCCCCCCCCCCCCCCCCCCCCCCCCCCCCCCCCCCCCCCCCCCCCCCCCCCCCCCCCCCCCCCCCCCCCCCCCCCCCCCCCCCCCCCCCCCCCCCCCCCCCCCCCCCCCCCCCCCCCCCCCCCCCCCCCCCCCCCCCCCCCCCCCCCCCCCCCCCCCCCCCCCCCCCCCCCCCCCCCCCCCCCCCCCCCCCCCCCCCCCCCCCCCCCCCCCCCCCCCCCCCCCCCCCCCCCCCCCCCCCCCCCCCCCCCCCCCCCCCCCCCCCCCCCCCCCCCCCCCCCCCCCCCCCCCCCCCCCCCCCCCCCCCCCCCCCCCCCCCCCCCCCCCCCCCCCCCCCCCCCCCCCCCCCCCCCCCCCCCCCCCCCCCCCCCCCCCCCCCCCCCCCCCCCCCCCCCCCCCCCCCCCCCCCCCCCCCCCCCCCCCCCCCCCCCCCCCCCCCCCCCCCCCCCCCCCCCCCCCCCCCCCCCCCCCCCCCCCCCCCCCCCCCCCCCCCCCCCCCCCCCCCCCCCCCCCCCCCCCCCCCCCCCCCCCCCCCCCCCCCCCCCCCCCCCCCCCCCCCCCCCCCCCCCCCCCCCCCCCCCCCCCCCCCCCCCCCCCCCCCCCCCCCCCCCCCCCCCCCCCCCCCCCCCCCCCCCCCCCCCCCCCCCCCCCCCCCCCCCCCCCCCCCCCCCCCCCCCCCCCCCCCCCCCCCCCCCCCCCCCCCCCCCCCCCCCCCCCCCCCCCCCCCCCCCCCCCCCCCCCCCCCCCCCCCCCCCCCCCCCCCCCCCCCCCCCCCCCCCCCCCCCCCCCCCCCCCCCCCCCCCCCCCCCCCCCCCCCCCCCCCCCCCCCCCCCCCCCCCCCCCCCCCCCCCCCCCCCCCCCCCCCCCCCCCCCCCCCCCCCCCCCCCCCCCCCCCCCCCCCCCCCCCCCCCCCCCCCCCCCCCCCCCCCCCCCCCCCCCCCCCCCCCCCCCCCCCCCCCCCCCCCCCCCCCCCCCCCCCCCCCCCCCCCCCCCCCCCCCCCCCCCCCCCCCCCCCCCCCCCCCCCCCCCCCCCCCCCCCCCCCCCCCCCCCCCCCCCCCCCCCCCCCCCCCCCCCCCCCCCCCCCCCCCCCCCCCCCCCCCCCCCCCCCCCCCCCCCCCCCCCCCCCCCCCCCCCCCCCCCCCCCCCCCCCCCCCCCCCCCCCCCCCCCCCCCCCCCCCCCCCCCCCCCCCCCCCCCCCCCCCCCCCCCCCCCCCCCCCCCCCCCCCCCCCCCCCCCCCCCCCCCCCCCCCCCCCCCCCCCCCCCCCCCCCCCCCCCCCCCCCCCCCCCCCCCCCCCCCCCCCCCCCCCCCCCCCCCCCCCCCCCCCCCCCCCCCCCCCCCCCCCCCCCCCCCCCCCCCCCCCCCCCCCCCCCCCCCCCCCCCCCCCCCCCCCCCCCCCCCCCCCCCCCCCCCCCCCCCCCCCCCCCCCCCCCCCCCCCCCCCCCCCCCCCCCCCCCCCCCCCCCCCCCCCCCCCCCCCCCCCCCCCCCCCCCCCCCCCCCCCCCCCCCCCCCCCCCCCCCCCCCCCCCCCCCCCCCCCCCCCCCCCCCCCCCCCCCCCCCCCCCCCCCCCCCCCCCCCCCCCCCCCCCCCCCCCCCCCCCCCCCCCCCCCCCCCCCCCCCCCCCCCCCCCCCCCCCCCCCCCCCCCCCCCCCCCCCCCCCCCCCCCCCCCCCCCCCCCCCCCCCCCCCCCCCCCCCCCCCCCCCCCCCCCCCCCCCCCCCCCCCCCCCCCCCCCCCCCCCCCCCCCCCCCCCCCCCCCCCCCCCCCCCCCCCCCCCCCCCCCCCCCCCCCCCCCCCCCCCCCCCCCCCCCCCCCCCCCCCCCCCCCCCCCCCCCCCCCCCCCCCCCCCCCCCCCCCCCCCCCCCCCCCCCCCCCCCCCCCCCCCCCCCCCCCCCCCCCCCCCCCCCCCCCCCCCCCCCCCCCCCCCCCCCCCCCCCCCCCCCCCCCCCCCCCCCCCCCCCCCCCCCCCCCCCCCCCCCCCCCCCCCCCCCCCCCCCCCCCCCCCCCCCCCCCCCCCCCCCCCCCCCCCCCCCCCCCCCCCCCCCCCCCCCCCCCCCCCCCCCCCCCCCCCCCCCCCCCCCCCCCCCCCCCCCCCCCCCCCCCCCCCCCCCCCCCCCCCCCCCCCCCCCCCCCCCCCCCCCCCCCCCCCCCCCCCCCCCCCCCCCCCCCCCCCCCCCCCCCCCCCCCCCCCCCCCCCCCCCCCCCCCCCCCCCCCCCCCCCCCCCCCCCCCCCCCCCCACAACTGGCATGAGTGTGTGAACGTGAATGTAATGTCGGTGAGAAATACGTACTCCCCCAAGCTTAGGCTTTTGGCCTAAGTTGGTCTATGGCCATGGCTGGCCTGGCGGATATCCAAAGTTGTAACTGGAGTCATACTGAGATGCAGCGGCTACTGCCAGACGAGCTGCAGCTTGGAGGCGAGCTGCCTCCGTCCTCCTTTCATCCTCGTTCGCCTCCTCCCTGATTATAACATATCTCCTTTTTGCCTGAAAGTCAAAGAAAGCAGGAGCAGGGAGAGCAACATGGACGGTGCAACGTCTGCCAAAGATTAGTCGGTATTGGAGAAACTTTTCATTCCTCTCAACAAACTAATGGCGAACCATAGCATTATAATCTAGATAAGAAGGAGGCAATTCTGGAATGCACATGTGACAATCCTCATCTTTACCATTAATGCATCTACCTACGAAGAGAGCAAAATAGTGTATGGAAGGAAAATGAATGCTCCCTATGGTAGCTTCCCCCCCCCCCCCCCCCCCCCCCCCCCCCCCCCCCCCCCCCCCCCCCCCCCCCCCCCCCCCCCCCCCCCCCCCCCCCCCCCCCCCCCCCCCCCCCCCCCCCCCCCCCCCCCCCCCCCCCATTAAAATCTTCTAGGTCCATGGTGTATGATTTATCATAAATATCAAATAAAATAGTGTGAGATTTTCGCGTGGATGTAAATTTAAACCTTCTCACAAAGGAATCAGTTAGGTAATAGTATTGTGGGCACTTATCTGACACGAAGCCCTCAAGATCAGCGTTACGCACATATGCGTCAAATTCATCCTTGATGCCTGCTTGGACCATAAACTCCTATGACGGCCATTCACAAGGCCGCACTTGAGCTTCTCTTGGTGGTTCATCATCCGGCTCACGTATCGCGAGCCTTGGTCCTTGCTTCCTTGAGGAACCATCTTGGTACATTTTCCTGAACATTTTTCTTTCTCTGAATTTTTTTGAAATTTTAGTAACTCAAAATAAAAGTGAACCAAACTCAACAAGATTGATAGCAACTACTCCCACAAGTGCTAGAGGCTATATCATGCATTAAAACTACTTTGGACCATATAAATTTGACATGCAAGCTTAAGAACAGGGTCACCTTAGCAGCAAAAATTTGCAATAAATAAAGGACTAGAACGAAAACTAATTGGATCATTGGAGGAGTGACATACCAAAGAACAATCCCCCAAAACAGTTTTGTGAATGAAGCTTTGAGCAAGGAGATCGAAAATGATAGCAAGATGAGCTAGAACACGGGTTTGAGCTATGGGAGGATTTTTTCTGGAGGAAGATGAAGTGAGTGGGTGCAGGAATAAGTGGAGGGGGTCCACATGGGGCCCACGAGGCAGGGGGGCGTGCCCAGGGGCCCCCCCCCCCCCCCCCCCCCCCCCCCCCCCCCCCCCCCCCCCCCCCCCCCCCCCCCCCCCCCCCCCCCCCCCCCCCCCCCCCCCCCCCCCCCCCCCCCCCCCCCCCCCCCCCCCCCCCCCCCCCCCCCCCCCCCCCCCCCCCCCCCCCCCCCCCCCCCCCCCCCCCCCCCCCCCCCCCCCCCCCCCCCCCCCCCCCCCCCCCCCCCCCCCCCCCCCCCCCCCCCCCCCCCCCCCCCCCCCCCCCCCCCCCCCCCCCCCCCCCCCCCCCCCCCCCCCCCCCCCCCCCCCCCCCCCCCCCCCCCCCCCCCCCCCCCCCCCCCCCCCCCCCCCCCCCCCCCCCCCCCCCCCCCCCCCCCCCCCCCCCCCCCCCCCCCCCCCCCCCCCCCCCCCCCCCCCCCCCCCCCCCCCCCCCCCCCCCCCCCCCCCCCCCCCCCCCCCCCCCCCCCCCCCCCCCCCCCCCCCCCCCCCCCCCCCCCCCCCCCCCCCCCCCCCCCCCCCCCCCCCCCCCCCCCCCCCCCCCCCCCCCCCCCCCCCCCCCCCCCCCCCCCCCCCCCCCCCCCCCCCCCCCCCCCCCCCCCCCCCCCCCCCCCCCCCCCCCCCCCCCCCCCCCCCCCCCCCCCCCCCCCCCCCCCCCCCCCCCCCCCCCCCCCCCCCCCCCCCCCCCCCCCCCCCCCCCCCCCCCCCCCCCCCCCCCCCCCCCCCCCCCCCCCCCCCCCCCCCCCCCCCCCCCCCCCCCCCCCCCCCCCCCCCCCCCCCCCCCCCCCCCCCCCCCCCCCCCCCCCCCCCCCCCCCCCCCCCCCCCCCCCCCCCCCCCCCCCCCCCCCCCCCCCCCCCCCCCCCCCCCCCCCCCCCCCCCCCCCCCCCCCCCCCCCCCCCCCCCCCCCCCCCCCCCCCCCCCCCCCCCCCCCCCCCCCCCCCCCCCCCCCCCCCCCCCCCCCCCCCCCCCCCCCCCCCCCCCCCCCCCCCCCCCCCCCCCCCCCCCCCCCCCCCCCCCCCCCCCCCCCCCCCCCCCCCCCCCCCCCCCCCCCCCCCCCCCCCCCCCCCCCCCCCCCCCCCCCCCCCCCCCCCCCCCCCCCCCCCCCCCCCCCCCCCCCCCCCCCCCCCCCCCCCCCCCCCCCCCCCCCCCCCCCCCCCCCCCCCCCCCCCCCCCCCCCCCCCCCCCCCCCCCCCCCCCCCCCCCCCCCCCCCCCCCCCCCCCCCCCCCCCCCCCCCCCCCCCCCCCCCCCCCCCCCCCCCCCCCCCCCCCCCCCCCCCCCCCCCCCCCCCCCCCCCCCCCCCCCCCCCCCCCCCCCCCCCCCCCCCCCCCCCCCCCCCCCCCCCCCCCCCCCCCCCCCCCCCCCCCCCCCCCCCCCCCCCCCCCCCCCCCCCCCCCCCCCCCCCCCCCCCCCCCCCCCCCCCCCCCCCCCCCCCCCCCCCCCCCCCCCCCCCCCCCCCCCCCCCCCCCCCCCCCCCCCCCCCCCCCCCCCCCCCCCCCCCCCCCCCCCCCCCCCCCCCCCCCCCCCCCCCCCCCCCCCCCCCCATTACCAGATTGTGTTTCAGCATCAGAAATAGAAATATCATTGGGATTCTCATGTGGGTCAACAACAGGTTCACTAGAAGCATGCAAAGTCCTATCATTTTTCTTTCTCTTAGAAGGACTAGGTGTATCAACATTAGTTCTCTGAGAATCTTGCTCAACTCTCTTAGGGTGGCCCTCAGGATACAAAGGTTCCTGAGTCATTTTACCCCCTCTAGTCATAACTCTAACAACATTACCATTTTTCTTATTATTTAATTCATTAAGCAAATCATCTTGAGCTTTAAGCACTTGTTCTACCTGAGTGGTAACCATATAAGCATGTTTACTAATAAGTTTAAGGTCACCTTTAACTCTAGACATATAATTACTCAAGTGTTCAATCATATAAGCATTATGTTTCCATTGTGTACCAACATAAGCTATGAAGTTTTATTGTTTAACAATAAAATTATCAAAGTCATTTAGGCATTGGCTAGCAGACATATAACGAGGAATATCACCTTCATCAAATCTATAGAGAGAATTTACCTTTACTACCTGTGTCGGGTTATAAGAATCATGTATTTCTTCAATAGGTGGTAAATTCTTAACATCTTCAGCTTTAATACCCTTTCCTTTCATAGATTTCTTTGCCTCTTGCATATCTTCAGGACTGAGAAATAGAATACCCCTTTTCTTCAGAGTTGGCTTAGGAGTTGGGTCAGGAAGTGTCCAATCATTATCATTACTCAATATATTATTCAATAGCAATTCAACTTGCTCAACGGTTCTTTCCCTGAAAACACAACCAGCACAACTATCTAGGTGGTCTCTGGAAGCATCGGTTAGTCCATTATAAAAGATATCAAGTACTTCATTTTTCTTGAGAGGATGATCAGGCAAAGCATTAAGTAATCGGAGAAGCCTCCCCCAAGATTGTGGGAGACTCTCTTCTTGAATTTGCACAAAATTATATATTTCCCTTAAAGCAGCTTGTTCCTTATGAGCGGGGAAATATTTAGCAGAGAAGTAATAAATCATATCCTGGGGACTACGCACACAACCAGGAGTAAGAGAATTAAACCATGTTTTAGCATCACCCTTTAATGAGAACGGAAATAACTTAAGGATACAGTAATAACGAATTTTTTTCCTCATGAGTGAATAGGGTGGCTATATCATTTAATTTAGTAAGATGTGCCACAACAGTTTTAGATTCATAGCCATAAAAAGGATCAGATTCAACCAAAGTAATTAACTCAGGATCGACAGAGAAATCATAATCCTTATCAGAAATACAGATAGGTGAAGTAGCAAAAGCAGGGTCATATTTTATTCTAGCATTCAAAGACTTTTCTTTCAGCTTAGCTAACAGTTTCTTAAGATCATATCTATCTTTGCAAGCAAAAAAGTCTCTAGTAGTTTCTTCATCCATAACATAACCCTCAGGCCCATCAGGCAATTCATATCTAGGGGGAGAATCTTCATCATCACTTTCATCAATATTATCTGTTTCAATAATTTCATTTTCTCTAACCCTAGCAAGTTGTTCATCAAGAAATTCACCTAATGGCACAGTATTATCAAGCATAGAAGTAGTTTCATCATAAGTATCATGCAAAGCAGAAGTGGCATCATCAATAACATGCGACATATCAGAATCAATAGCAGTAGTAGGTGTCGCAAGTTTACTCATAACAGAAGGTGAATCAAGTGCAGAGCTAGATGGCAGATTTTTACCTCCCCTCGTAGTTGAGGGATAAATCTTGGTTTTTTTGTCTTTCAAGTTCCTCATAGTGATCAACAGATATAGATCCCAAGTGACTCAAAGAATGGAGCTATGCTCCCCGGCAACGGCACCAGAAAATAGTCTTGATAACCCACAAGTATAGGGGATCGCAACAGTTTTCGAGGGTAGAGTATTCAACCCAAATTTATTGATTCGACACAAGGGGAGCCAAAGAATATTCACAAGTATTAGCAGTTGAGTTGTCAATTCAACCACACCTGAAAGACTTAATATCTGCAGCAAAGTAGTATGGAAGTAACGATAACGGTGGCAAAAGTAACAGTAGCATTTTTTGTAGTAATCGTAACAGTGGCAACGGAAAAGTAACTAAGCAAAAATCAATATGTGAAAAGCTCATAGGCAATGGATCAAGGATGGATAATTATGTCGGATGCGATTCCTCATGCAACAGTTATAACATAGGGTGACACAGAACTAGCTCCAGTTCATCAATGTAATGTAGGCATGTATTCCGAATATAGTCTTGCGTGCTTATGGAAAAGAACTTGCATGACATCTTTTGTCCTACCCTCCCGTGGCAGCGGGGTCCTATTGGAAACTAAGGGATATTAAGGCCTCCTTTTAATAGAGTACCAGACCAAAGCATTAACACTTAGTGAATAGATGAACTCCTCAAACTACGGTCATCACCGGGAGTGGTCCTGATTATTGTCACTTCGGGGTTGCCGGATCATAACACATAGTAGGTGACTATTGACTTGCAAGATAGGATCCAGAACTCACATATATTCATGAAAACATAATAGGTTCAGATCTGAATTCATGGCACTCGGACCCTAGTGACAAGCATTAAGCATAGCAAAGTCATAGCAACATCAATCTTAGAACATAGTGGATACTAGGGATCAAACCCTAACAAAACTAACACGATTACATGGTAAATCTCATCCAACCCATCACCGTCCAGCAAGCCTACGATGGAATTACTAACGCACGGTGGTGAGCATCATGAAATTGGTGATGGAGGATGGTTGATGATAACGACGGCGATGGATTCCCCTCTCCGGAGCCCCGAATGGACTCCAGATCAGCCCTCCTGAGAGAGATTAGGGCTTGGCGGTGGCTCCATATCGTAAAACGCGATGAATGCTTTTCTCTAATTTTTTTCTCCCCGAACGTGAATATATGGAGTTGGAGTTGAGGTCGGTGGAGTCTCAGGGGGGCCACGAGGCAGGGGGCATGCCCCAGGAGGGTGGGCGCGCCCTGCACCCTCGTGGACAGGGTGTGGGCCCCCTGATGCTGATTCTTTTGCCAGTATTTTTTATTTATTCCAAAAATATTCTCCGTGAAGTTTTAGGTCATTCCGAGAACTTTTATTTCTCCACAAAAATAACACCATGGCAGTTCTGCTGAAAACAGCGTCAGTCCGGGTTAGTTCCATTCAAACCATGCAAGTTAGAGTCCAAAACAAGGGCAAAAGTGTTTGGAAAAGTAGATACGTTGGAGACATATCAGGGCTCTGTCGTGTGAGACAGGGAGATCGAGCAGAGGTAGAAGAAGGACGTGGGGTTGGGACGTCAGTCAAACAGAGGAGGGAAGAGAGGCTGGCAAGTGCGCCAGGTGGGTGACGCCAGCGCTGATGCGCGACTGGCTGTTGGGCCGGCCTGCTAGCGTTGCAGCTGCTACACTGCGGTTGGGCCTGAGCAGTTGCTGCCTCGCACACGGGCGATTGGCAGGGAATGGGCCAGTGGGCTGTTGGGTTAGAATAGGTTAGGGATAGGTTTTATTATTTATGAAATTACTGAAATGACTTTGGCTCCAAAACAATTACCCAAATCATTTTATAAAAATACCTGGGCATCCACAAAAACAAATATAGTTACATACAACACAGTGAACATTTTTCCAGTCCAAAATACTTATATGAAGTAAATATAATATTTTCATAAACTTTAATTTGACACTTATAAAATGTCCCATTAAATATTTTTGAACTCCGAAGAAAAATTCTAATAACATTTAAATCATTTCCAACACTTTTGTATTGAAGGAGTCATATTACCTTCTCTCAATTTTTTTATTGGATTTGTTTTAAATGTTGAAACCAAAATAAGAGAATATTAAATTATTCACCAATATCATTCTTTGAGGAAGTCATGTCATCCTCTCTCATATTTGAATTGGGAATATTTTTTAACCCAAAATAAGATCCAAATGAATAATTGGGAAATTCCTTTTATTCCCTCTCATTTAATATTCATTTAAAACTCCAGAAGTTTCAAATCCTAGTCAAAATTAACTAACAACAAGCAATACAGGCAAGTTTTTAATTACTCTTATTTAAATTATTAACATTCCAAAATTTAGATTTTGGGGATGTTACTGTTACATTGGACACCGTTCTTTCCTTGCCAAGGACAAGCCGTGTCCTACAAAATACCGAAGATATGTGTTCAATGCAAAGCATGAAAACCGTGATGCGCCAAAGAGGCTCACCGCCGATGAGTTGCAAGTGGAATTAGAGAAGGTCAGGCATATTACACCATGAAACCATCCTGATAATGGTAGCGGGAAAAGGAAGCATGGCAGGGCAGAAGAGAGATCATTGTTTACCCGCAGGTCCACTTTGTGGGACTTGGAGTATTGGAAAGATTTGGATCTGCGACATAATCTTGATGTGATGCACATCGAGAAAAATATATGTGACAGCATTATCGACACACTTCTTAATATTGAAGACAAGACGAAAGATACCTTAAAATCTAGGATTGATTTGACACACCTGGGTATCAGAAAGGATTTGCAGGTGGAAGATGAAGGTAAACCACGGGATATGGCACCAGCTGTGTACGTCTTGGACAAGGTAAAAAGAAAAGAATTCTGCGAGGTCCTGTCACATGTGAGATTCCCACATGGATTTGCTTCCAACCCTGAAAGGAGAGTCAGTGCAGATGGAAACAAGGTACAAGGGTTAAAAAACTCATGACTGCCACGCCCTACTTCAAAGGGTTTTACTTGTTATCCTTAGAGGATTGGGCTGCCCTGACTTATACTGACCAGTTGCAGAGTTGGGACAATTCTTCAGGGAACTCTGCAGTAGAAGTATCAGGATAGATGCTTCGGAGCGTCTTAGAGACAAGATACCAACTATCCTATGCGACCTTGAGAAGATATATCCTCCAGCCTTCTTTTATGTGATGGTGCATTTGGCTGTTCATCTACCTGATGAGGCACTACTTAGAGGTCAGTATGGCTGGATGTACCCTATTGAAAGGCGGCTAGGCACTTTCAAGGGCTATGTTAGGAATAGAGCTAGACCCGAGGGTTCCATTGCATAGGCCTACATTGCTACAGAAGCGTTGACATTCTGCTCAAAATACATTGAAATAGTTGGTCAGCTTAGCAAAGAGGTGGGTGAAGTCAATCCCGGTCTCAATGTTTTCGATTGTTTTGTTCGAGTTACAGGGAAGAGTCGACAAGACGACAAACCTAAAGATTTGGACAAAATGGTTTGGTATGTGTTGAATAACTGTCCTCAGATTCTACCTTATATCGAGTAAGTGCTAACTACTGCACCTTATACATCGTAATCTACTAAACTTGCAGCATATTCTTATATATTTAGATGTTTGACGTGATCACTATGTTGTGCAGCATCTACAAAAAGGAGTTACTTCCGCAAAATCCATGAAACATTGACAAACTGGTTATGGCAGGATTTGCGAAATGGTTCAAGAGCCATGTAAGCTTTTGAATTGCACTGTCAGTTTTTTTAATATATTGTGTACGTAAGATGATCAGCTTGTCTATTTTCTAACCATAGGTTAAGAAGATGCGGGAGGATGGGTAGGAAGTTAATGATGCCCTTTACGCACTAGCAATGGGTCCTGATACTCGGGTAAGACATTATGAATCTTGCGTTGTTGGAGATGTGCGCTACAACACCCTTGCACGCGACGAAGGTAGGAAGACACAAAACAGTGCCATCATGAGCACGGATACATATGGCAAAGAGAAAACTGAAATGTATGCTAACATAACAGACATTGTTCAGTTGCAGTATATCTCCAGTTTCGAGGTTCATCGATGTGTGGTTCTTTTGTGCTGTCATTGGCATAACCCCCCCCCCCCCCCCCCCCCCCCCCCCCCCCCCCCCCCCCCCCCCCCCCCCCCCCCCCCCCCCCCCCCCCCCCCCCCCCCCCCCCCCCCCCCCCCCCCCCCCCCCCCCCCCCCCCCCCCCCCCCCCCCCCCCCCCCCCCCCCCCCCCCCCCCCCCCCCCCCCCCCCCCCCCCCCCCCCCCCCCCCCCCCCCCCCCCCCCCCCCCCCCCCCCCCCCCCCCCCCCCCCCCCCCCCCCCCCCCCCCCCCCCCCCCCCCCCCCCCCCCCCCCCCCCCCCCCCCCCCCCCCCCCCCCCCCCCCCCCCCCCCCCCCCCCCCCCCCCCCCCCCCCCCCCCCCCCCCCCCCCCCCCCCCCCCCCCCCCCCCCCCCCCCCCCCCCCCCCCCCCCCCCCCCCCCCCCCCCCCCCCCCCCCCCCCCCCCCCCCCCCCCCCCCCCCCCCCCCCCCCCCCCCCCCCCCCCCCCCCCCCCCCCCCCCCCCCCCCCCCCCCCCCCCCCCCCCCCCCCCCCCCCCCCCCCCCCCCCCCCCCCCCCCCCCCCCCCCCCCCCCCCCCCCCCCCCCCCCCCCCCCCCCCCCCCCCCCCCCCCCCCCCCCCCCCCCCCCCCCCCCCCCCCCCCCCCCCCCCCCCCCCCCCCCCCCCCCCCCCCCCCCCCCCCCCCCCCCCCCCCCCCCCCCCCCCCCCCCCCCCCCCCCCCCCCCCCCCCCCCCCCCCCCCCCCCCCCCCCCCCCCCCCCCCCCCCCCCCCCCCCCCCCCCCCCCCCCCCCCCCCCCCCCCCCCCCCCCCCCCCCCCCCCCCCCCCCCCCCCCCCCCCCCCCCCCCCCCCCCCCCCCCCCCCCCCCCCCCCCCCCCCCCCCCCCCCCCCCCCCCCCCCCCCCCCCCCCCCCCCCCCCCCCCCCCCCCCCCCCCCCCCCCCCCCCCCCCCCCCCCCCCCCCCCCCCCCCCCCCCCCCCCCCCCCCCCCCCCCCCCCCCCCCCCCCCCCCCCCCCCCCCCCCCCCCCCCCCCCCCCCCCCCCCCCCCCCCCCCCCCCCCCCCCCCCCCCCCCCCCCCCCCCCCCCCCCCCCCCCCCCCCCCCCCCCCCCCCCCCCCCCCCCCCCCCCCCCCCCCCCCCCCCCCCCCCCCCCCCCCCCCCCCCCCCCCCCCCCCCCCCCCCCCCCCCCCCCCCCCCCCCCCCCCCCCCCCCCCCCCCCCCCCCCCCCCCCCCCCCCCCCCCCCCCCCCCCCCCCCCCCCCCCCCCCCCCCCCCCCCCCCCCCCCCCCCCCCCCCCCCCCCCCCCCCCCCCCCCCCCCCCCCCCCCCCCCCCCCCCCCCCCCCCCCCCCCCCCCCCCCCCCCCCCCCCCCCCCCCCCCCCCCCCCCCCCCCCCCCCCCCCCCCCCCCCCCGAAGGAGGACAAAATAGAGGGTTCCTAGGACTCGAGCCCAAGACCTCTCGGTTGAAAACCAAGGGTGCTAGTCACTTATGTGGCGAACGTTCCCTGGGAGGAGGACAGCAGACAAACACATTTTTCTCGCAGTTTTAGTTGCGACGCAAGATCGAACGGTCACAATTTCAGGAATGTTATCAGGCAAACGAGCCCAGTTTTTCTTTTCTTCCTATATATAAAAAAGTATGCTACTTGGTGTCGGCTTAGTCAACAAACGATGGTGCCAACCTTGACCGTTGGATTGACATTCAATGTCTGTCGTGTTTCTTCAGTCTCTTCTTCCTCCAGCCGTCAAAGCCAAACCAGCGTCGGCGGGACTGCCTGCTCCCGCCTCCCACGGCTGGTTGTGTTGCCGTGCATGCATCATGGCCACATCGCACCCTAAAATTCTGCACATCTTCCCCGGCTCCTGTTCGTTCCCGTCTGAGGCCTCACCATCGTCCTCTGCCTTGGTTCGCTCGCCGTGGCGCCGCCCTCCGGTGTTGTCAACATGGTTAACAACCGAGAGGAATAAGGAGATGAATGTACATGGTGAGGATGACAGTAGGGACACACCAGGATCATGGCAGTAGGCAAGCAAGTGCCTCCTTTATTACAAGAAAAAAGGGTTCCTCCTGATGGTTTCTTGACATCTGGGTCGCACGCCACTGTTAATGTAGTCAATAAGCAAGACAACTGCATAAGGAGTAGCAGACACCCAGGACCCAGCAGCGCGTGCAGTATTTTCTTTTCGGGACGGAGAAGGGTATCAACTGGGTTGTGCGGGAGCTGTGGCCCGTCTAGCTGAGGCTTTTATGTCATATGTTTACCACATGACCAGCCCAGTTTTTTTTTCCTTTCTGAAAATGGCTAGCCCAGATATTTTGTTTTTTGCAGAATAACCAACGTAGGCCTACTTGCTTTTCTATGCCTTGTTGGGCCAGAGATCTTTCAAGATGAGGAGGGATGCATTCGGGCTTGCCCAGAAAATGGGCTATAAGTAATAAGAAATGGGCTATAAGTAATAATAAATGGGTTGTAAAATGAACAAATATAGCAAAGAGGCAATTAGTTCTAAAATACTTTTTTCTTTCAGATTTTGATATTTTAAATTTCATTTTTTTGTGCGGGTAAAATTTCTGGATTTAAATTAAGGTATGTTTAGTTTATAAATTAATTTGAATCTGGCTAGAAATTTCGGGCTATATGCTGTTTGGGACAGATTTGGAGGCTGACTTGTGGGTCTACTAGGTTGACGAGTACGAAAGGCTTTGTCAACTTAGTCCACAAACGATTCTAGCAGCAGTGACCGTTTGATGTTAATCAAACGACCGTGCTGCTTCTTCAATATCTGATCTTCTTGCTCCAGCCGCCCAAACCAGCGCCGGTGGGACTGCCTGCTCCCGCCTCCCGTGGCTGGCTGTGCTTCCACACAGGCCGCACCGCCCCACCCTACTCCATCGTTGGCCAGGCCATTCCTCTACTCACCCACAGCTCCTGTTATTTTCCGGCGACGGCAGCCGAACCAGTAAACCCTAGTACTCCCCACCGTGTGGGCAACCACTGCCGAGTCTTCCCAGGCTTCGGGTCGTTTCCTAGGCCTCGTCATCGTCCACCGCCCTGGTGCTCTCGGCGCGGCGTGGTCAACGTGGTCAATGAATGACATCCATCGAAAGAGGACTGTATGTGGAGAGGCTGACAGCTGGGTCCACGGCTGCACACAAGGAAGTGCCTCCTTATTACGTGCAAAATAATGATTCCTCCACCTGACAGCAGGGACCCACCGGAAGGGCCTCTGTATTTCACGAAAAAACCTTCCTCCCGCTGACAGCTCGAACCCAACAACTATATCTTCGCACGGAAGGAAGTGCCTCCTTATTATGCACAAAAAAATGAATACTCCCCCTGCTATCTGGGACCCACCATAGTTGGAGGCTGACTTGTGGGCCTACTGACACGGACAGAGGGCTTTGTCAACTTAGTCAATATGAACAATTCTAGCTCCAGTGACCGTACAATGTCCATCCAACGGCCGTAGTGCTTCTTCAACCTCTGGTCTTCTTGCTCTAGCCGCCCAAACCAGCACCGGTCGTGCTGCCTGCTTCTGCCTCTCATGGCCGGCTCTGCTGCCGCGCAGGCCTCACCGCCCCACCCTACTCCCATTGCTGGCCTGGCCATCCATGTACTCACCCAGACCTGCTGTTTTTCTCCGACGACGGCAGCCTCACACTGCAGCCCAACCAGTAAACCCTCGTACGCCCCTCCGCGTGGGAAACAACTGCCGAGTCTTCCCCGGCTCCAGATCATTCCCTTCCTAGGCCTCGTCGTCGTCCATCGCCTTGGTGCTCTCGGTGCGGCGTGGTCAACGTGGTCAAGGAATGACTTACATCAGAAGAGGACTGTACATGGAGAACTAACAGGTGGGTCCATGGCCGCAGCAAGGAAGTGCCTCCTTATTACGCGCAAAATAATGATTCCTCCACCTGATAGCAGGGACCTACCGAAAGGGCCTCTGTATTTTGGCTTAGTTGTATTTTGTGAAAAAAAAATGTTTTCCCCTCTGACAGATGGGACCCACCAGCTATATCTTCGGATGCAAGGAAAGTGCCTCCATATTAGGCGTGAAAAAAGTGAATCCTCCCCCTGACAGCTCGGAGCCACCATCAATAACTTCGCACGCAAGGAAGTGCCTCGTTATCCTCCCTGACAGCCGGGACCCACATAGTCGAAGCGTACGTAGCGTTGTCATTCTGGTCGCGAACGTGTACGTACATATTGGTCGATCGGTCTCTGTAATGATGAACCGTGGCCGAGCAAGCAACGACACGTGTAGTAGTAGAGCCCCCGTTGTAACAGTTCAGGCAGTCCCTTCCAAACCGCGTACACATACGTACAGCCACATGTAAAAAATACGGCCACGTACATACATACAGGCGGGGTCTCGAACGCGTACTCGCGCATACGTACGGCCAGGGCTCGTGTACATAGAGAGGCAACGGATGGCAGCAACAACGTCCTGTTCATCGGGCAGCCAACCGGTTGGGTCGGAACGGAGAAACATCATCATGTTCATCAGGAGGCAATAGACTCGGTCGGAATGCGTCCTGTTCAACGGGAGCCAACCGGCTTGGACGGAACAGCCGAAACGGGGTCTGGCATACCATAGTACAGAGGAAACGGCCTTATGTTCGACCGGCTATGGTCAAAACGGGGGTCCTATTCATTGAGAGGGGTGTGGCGTACCGCAAAACGGAGGAAACGGACTAGTGTTGGAGCGCTACGGTCGAAACGGGGGTCATGTTCATCAGGAGGGGTGTGGCATACCGCAAAACGGAGGAAACAGACTTGTGTTGCAGCACTACGGTCGAAACAGGGGTCCTGTTCATCGGAGCGGTGTGGCGTACCGCAAAACGGGACTCCACGGGCTACTATTCACCCATCGTCGACTTCCTTCAGCCTCCACCTGCACTATTCATCCACCGCGTCTTCCTCCTACCTCCACCAGCTACTGTTCATCCACAGGCTATTGTTCATCCAACCCTCCACCGACTATTGTTCAACCAGCCCTCCATGGGGTCCTGTTCATCCAGCCTCCACTGGGTCCTGTTCAACCAGCCCTCCACAGGGTCCCTCCACCGGCTACTATTCATCCACCCCCACCACCTCGATCGGGGTCGTGTTCATCCAGCGGCAACAGCCTCTACTACCACGGGATCCTGTTCATCTAACCCCCACCGGGAACTGTTCATCAAGAGGCAGCTTCGATCGGCTTCAGTTAGCAGCAGTAGCGAAGGAATCACTCAGGTTCAGTTAACAGCAAGGGATCGATCGGAGTTCAGTAACGTAGCTAGTGCAATCGCTCGAGTTCAGTTAGAGCGCAATGCCTCGCAAACACGCGCATACGTGTACGAGAGAAACGCGCAAACCTTCGTGCATCACTCGGCCCCGACCACCCACCGTAACCGGGAACTCCCTGAAATTTTCCTCGCCCTCGCTTCTACCACGATTTTTTCCGTCATGGATGGGCCAAAGAATGTCATGCAGGTGCATCTCCGGCCCACCCAGGACGAAAAGCCCATTTTCTGCCATGATTTTTTGTCATAGAAGTAGGAGCCCACCACATCTATGATGATACCGGGTTTTGTCACAATTATCGTCATAGAAGTGTCATAAGCATGACAGAAAAAAAATCGTTCGGCCCAAAATGTCACGGATGTGTCTTTTCTTTTTGTAGTTCTTGGATGCCTATCATATTAGGACTAAATTCATAACCAAAGCAAACTACCATGCTGTTTAAAAAGACTCTCAAAATAATATAAGTGAAGCATGAGAGTTCAATAATTTCTATAAAATAAAACCAACACCGTGCTCTAAAAAGATATAAGTGAAGCACTAGAGCAAAATTGCCTAGCTCAAAAGATATAAGTGAAGCACATAGAGTATTCTAATAAATCACGATTCATGCGTGTCCCTCTCAAAAGGTGTGTACAGCAAGGATGATTGTGGCAAACTAAAAAGTAAAGACTCATATCATACAAGACGTTCCAATAAAAACACATATCATGTGGTGAATAAAAATATAGCCTCAAGTAAAGTTACCGATAGACGAAGACGAAAGAGGGGATGCCTTCTGGGGCATTGATACGTCTCCATCGTATCTACTTTTCCAAACTCCTTTGCCCTTGTTTTGGACTCTAACTTGCATGATTTGAATGGAACTGACCCGGACAGACGCTGTTTTCAGCAGAATTGCCATGGTGTTATTTTTGTGCAGAATAAAAAGTTCTCGGAATGACCTGAAACTTCACGTAGATAAGTTTTGGAATTAATAAAAATACTAGCGAAAGAATCAAGTGAAGGGGGCCCACACCCTGGCCACAAGGGTGGGGCGCCCACCCCCTTGGGGTGCACCACCCGACCTTGTGGACCCCCTGGACGTCCACCGACCTCAACTCCAACTCCATATATTCACGTTCAGGGAGAAAAAAATTAGAGAGAAGGATTCATCGCGTTTTACGATACGGAGCCGCCGCCAAGCCCTGTTCTTCCTCGGGAGGGCAGATCTGGAGTCCGTTCGGGGCTCCGAAGAGGGGGTCATCATCAACCATCCTCCATCACCAATTTCATGATGCTCACCGCAGTGCGTGAGTAATCCCATCGTAGGCTTGCTGGACGGTGATGGGTTGGATGAGATTTACCATTTAATTGAGTTAGTTTTGTTAGGGTTTGATCCCTAGTATCCATTATGTTCTAAGATTGATGTTGCTATGACTTTGCTATCCTTAATGCTTGTCACTAGGGCCCGAGTGCCATGATTTCAGATCTGAACCTATTATGTTTTCATAAATATATTTGTGTTCTTGATCATATCTTGCAAGTCAATAGTCACCTACTACGTGTTATGATCCGGAAACCCCAGAGTGACAATAGTCGGGACCACTCCCGGTGATGACTGTAGTTTGAGGAGTTCATGTATTCACTAAGTGCTAATGCTTTGGTCCGGTACTCTATTAAAAGGAGGCCTTAATATCCCTTAGTTTCCAATAGGACCTTGCTGCCATGGGAGGGTAGGACAAAAGATGTCATGCAAGTTCTTTTCCTTAAGCACGTATGACTATATTCTGAATACATGCCTGCATTATATTGATGAATTGGAGCTAGTTATGCGTCACCCTATATTATAACCATTGCATGATGAATGCCATCCGACATAATTATCCATCATTGATCCATTGCCTACGAGCTTGTTTCATATTGATCCTTGTTAAGTTACTTTTCCGTTGCCACTGTTACGATTGCTACAAAACTACTACTGTTACTTTTGCCACCGTTACCATTACTTCCATACTACTTTGCTACTAAATACTTTGCTACAGATATTAAGTCTTTCAGGTGTGGTTGAATTGACAACTCAGCTGCTAATACTTGAGAATATTCTTTGGCTCCCCTTGTGTCGAATCAATAAATTTAGGTTGAATACTCTACCCTCAAAAACTGTTGCGGTCCCCTATATGATGAGGACATCAATAACATTGTTACACCCACAGCCCCTGCTGCTATACATACTGGACCAATTACTAGAGCTCGCGCATGCCAATTAAATTATCAGGTACTTTCGTTTCTTGGTAATGATTCTAATGTTCATGAGAATATGATGCTGCCTAAATTGGATACATTTGTTTTGCTTACAAATGAAGGGCCTAGCTTGGAGAAGGATGAACATTGGAGCAAGAACAAGCATGGAGTTGATGGCATGCACAAGGGGAACAAGAACGGAGTTACAAGTGATGATTTCAGGACTTTGAAGCCACCATAAGGAGTGCATGAAGCCTTGGACGAAATATACAAGATGCCACTTCATAAATTTCGTCCAGAGGCTATTCTAGGTGCTGTGTCACCTTATTATTGGGCCAGGCCCATGTAAATTCAAAATACATAAGTATAGGCTGTTTTTAGAGTCCGTATGTGTGGGGAAACAAGAGATAGGGTTGGTTTCGGACCCCTTCCCCAAGGGCCACGAAATTCCCCCCTCTTCCTCCATATATACAGCCCTTAGGGCACCGTTTGGACTTTGGGTTTTGTTTAGATCAAAAGTTCGCCATAGCTCCAACTTCGCGTACTTCGTTTGTGTTCAACGACCAGACAAAGGCGTCACAGAACCCCACCTTCATTAATAAAGCTTTCCTCTTATATTCGCAATATCTAGATTGCAATCTCAGTTTCTTGCTTGTTCTTTGTTTGCTCGCAGAAAACAGACCCTCGTGGTTAGGTTGATCGTGCTCTGGCGTGGTCAATAACCTCTCGGAGTTGGTTTAGCGATTGCTAAGGTGCGACGTCCTCGCACGTTCATAGTCGGATCATGAAAGTCTACTCCTCTGAAACGATAATCACCATCTCATCGAAAGACGGGACACCTTTTCCTCTATCACTATACTTGTGGGTTATCAAGACCTTTTTCTGGCGCCGTTACCGGGGATCATAGCTCTATTCTCTGAGTCACTTGGGATTTATATCTGTTGATCACTATGAGGAATTTGAAAGATCAAAGAACCAAGATTTTTCCCTCAACTACGAGGGGAGGTAAGGAACTGCCATCTAGCTCTGCACTTGATTCACCTTCTGTTTTGAGTAAACTTGTGACACCTACACCTGCTATTGATTATGATATGTCACATGTTACCGATGATGCCACTTGTACTATGCATGATGCTTATGATGAAACTACTTCTCTGCTTGATAATACTGTGCCACTAGGTGAATTTCTTGATGAACAACTTGCTAGGGTTAGAGAGAATGAAATTACTGAAACTGAAGATATTATTGAAATTGATGATTATGATTCTCCCCCTAGATATGAATTGCCTGTGATACCTGAGGGTTATGTTATGGACGAAGAAACTGCTAGAGACTTCTTTGCTTGCAATGACAGAGAGGATCTTAAGAAATTGTTAGCTAAGTTGAAATAAAAATCCTTGAATGCTAGAGTGAAATATGATCCCGCTTTTGCTAATTCCTATCTTTGTTACTGATAAGGATTATGAATTCTCTATTGATCCCGAGTTAATCACTTTGGTTGAATCTGATCCTTTTCATGGTTATGAATCTAAAATTGTTGTGGCACATCTTACTAAATTAAATGATATAGCCACCCTATTTGCTCATGAGGAAAAAATTCATTATTACTGTATTCTTAAGTTGTTTCCTTTCTCGTTAAAGGGTGATGCTAAGTTATGGTTTAATTCTCTTGCTCCTGGTTGTGTGCGTAGTCCCCAGGATATGATATACTACTTCTCTGCAAAATATTTCCCCGCTCATAAGAAACAAGCTATCCTTCGGGAAATATTTATATTTATGCAAATTGAAGAAGAGAGTCTCCCACAAGCTTGGGGGAGGCTTGTCCAATTACTTAATGCTTTGCCTGATCATCCTCTCAAGAAAAATGAAATACTTGATATCTTTTATAATGGACTAACTGATGCTTCCAGAGAACACCTGGATAGTTGTGCTGGTTGTGTTTTCAAGGAAAGAACTGTTGAGCAAGCTGAATTGCGATTGAGTAATGATAATGATTGGACACTTCCTGAACCAACTCCGAAGCCAACTCCGAAGAAAAGGGGTATTCTATTTCTAAGTCCTGAAGATATGCAAGAGGCAAAGAAATCTATGAAAGAAAAAGGTATTAAAGCTGAAGATGTTAAGAATTTACCGCATATTGAAGAAATACATGGTCATGATAACCCGACACAGGTAGTAGAGGTAAACTCTCTCCGTAGATTTGATGAAGGTGATATTCCTCATAATAAGCCTGCTAGTCAGTGCTTGGATGAGTTTGATAATTTTATTGTTAAACAAGAAAATTCCAATGCTTATGTGAGTAGACAATTGAAACGTAATGCTTACATGCTTGACCACTTGGGTGATTATATGAGTAGAACTGTTAATGATCTTAAGCTTATTAGTAAACATGCTTCCATGGTTACAACTCAAGTAGAACAAGTACTTAAGGCACAAGATGATTTTCTCAATGAGTTGAATAGTAAAAACAATGATAATGATGTTAGGGTTATGACTAGAGGTGGTAAGATGACCTAGGAACCTTTATATCCAGAGGGCCATCCTAAGAGAGTTGAGCAAGATTCTCAGATTATTAATTCTGATGCACCTAGTCCTTCTAAAAAGAAAAAGAAAACTGATAGGAATTTGCATGCTAGTGAACCTGCTATAGACACACCTGAGAATCCCAATGATATTTCTATTTCTGATGCTGAGACACAATCTGGTGATGAACATGAACCTAGTGATAATGTTAATAATGATGTTCATGTTGATGCTCAAACTAGTAATGATAATGATGTAGAGATTGAACCTACTGTTGATCTTGATAACTCACAATCAAAGAATCAACGTTATGATAAGAGAGACTTCGCTGCTAGGAAACATGGTAAAGAAAGAGAACCATGGGTTCAGAAACCCATGCCCTTTCCTCCTAAGCCACCCAAGAAAAAGGATGATGAGGATTTTGAGCGCTTTGCTGAAATGGCTAGACCTATCTTTTTGCGTATGCGTTTCACTGATATGCTTAAAATGCCTCCTTATGCTAAGTATATGAAAGATATTGTTACTAATAAAAGAAAGATATCGGAAGCTGAAATTTCCACAATGCTTGCTAATTATACTTTTAAGGGTGGAATACTGTAACATCCCAAAATTCTAAATTTTGGAATATTATATTAAAATAAATAGTTTTGATTGATTGTTTGATTGTGGTGTGTGAGGGAGTCCTGGACTAAGGGGTCCTCGGGCGTCCGGCCTGTTATCCATGGGCCGGACTGGTGGGCTGTGAAGACATGAAGGCTGAAGACTGTACCCGTGTCCGGATAGGACTCTCCTTGGCGTGGAAGGCAAGTTTGGTGACCAACTATGAAGATTCCTTCTTATGTAACCGACTCTATGTAACCCTAGATCCCCCCGGTGTCTATATAAACCGGAGGGTGTAGTCCGAAATTGATATACTCATTACCATAGTCATACAGGCTAGGCTTCTAGGGTTTAGCCATTACGATCTCGTGGTAGATCAACTCTTGTAATACTCATATTCATCAAGATCAAACAAGCAGGAAGTAGGGTATTACCTCCATAGAGAGGGCCCGAACCTGGGTAAACATCGTGTCCCCTGTCTCCTGTAACCATCGACCTTAGATGCACAGTTTGGGACCCCCTACCCGAGATCCGCCGGTTTTGACACCGACATTGGTGCTTTCATTGAGAGTTCCACTGTGCCGTCAACGAAAGGTTCGATGGCCCCTTCAATCGTCGATAGTGACGCTGTCCAAGGAGGAACCTTCCTCCCCGGACAGATCTTCGTATTCGGTGGCTTCGTACTGCGGGCCAACTCGCTTGGCCATCTGGAGCAGATCGACAGCTACGCCCCTGGCCATCAGGTCAGATTCGGAAGCTTGAACTACGTCGCGGACATCCGTGGAGACTTGATCTTCGACGGATTTGAGACCGCGGCGATCGCTCCCCCTCGCTCCGATGAACATGACTTAAATCTATCATCGGATCACATCCAAGAGATGGTTCCTGTTGCTGCAACGGCCTTAAATCCGTAGCAGATTGCGCCATCTGAGGCCACAGAGTCCTCGGCGTTGGAGCCACACTCAGACTCGACACCTTGCAATATTTGCGTCAACGGAACTCCGGACTCATCTCCGGCTACAAGTTCCGAACCACGGACGCCTGCGGACACCGAGCTGGATCGGTTGTCGATTTTCGAATTCGGCGCCGCAGACATCTTCCAACACTCGCCCCTGGGCGACGTGCTAAACTCGTTAAAAAGCATGTCCTTGGTGGGGGAATCACACCGAACTATGTCCAGTTCGAACTAGGGGCTGACGACGGAGAATTTTGCTTCCCACCCGCCACCCACTTCATAGCCACTATCGAGGACTTAACCGATATGTTTGATTATGGCTCCGAAGACATCGACGGTATAGACGATGATGCCGACAAGGAGCAAGGCCAAGACCCGCCATTCACGGGACGTGGGACGGCCACCTCTTCGTACGACTTGTACATGGTTGATACACCTCAAAAAGCTAGCGATGATGACAAAGAAGATCCAGTTGAGAATAAACCTCCTGAGACACAGTCTAAGTACCAGCGCCCTAAACGCCGCCCTAAGTCACATCACAGCAACGCTGGCACCAGAGAAAATAGTACTTCAGACGACGCCGAAAACAATGAAGACCCTGCTGGAACAAGATCCGAACAGGAGGAACAAGAAAACGGGCAAGCCAGCCCCGATGAACAGGCCCTGCCCAGCGACAATTCAGAGGACGACAACTACCTTCCGCTCTCCGAAGATGAGGTAAGCCTCGGCGACGAAGACTCCCCCCCCCCCCCCCCCCCCCCCCCCCCCCCCCCCCCCCCCCCCCCCCCCCCCCCCCCCCCCCCCCCCCCCCCCCCCCCCCCCCCCCCCCCCCCCCCCCCCCCCCCCCCCCCCCCCCCCCCCCCCCCCCCCCCCCCCCCCCCCCCCCCCCCCCCCCCCCCCCCCCCCCCCCCCCCCCCCCCCCCCCCCCCCCCCCCCCCCCCCCCCCCCCCCCCCCCCCCCCCCCCCCCCCCCCCCCCCCCCCCCCCCCCCCCCCCCCCCCCCCCCCCCCCCCCCCCCCCCCCCCCCCCCCCCCCCCCCCCCCCCCCCCCCCCCCCCCCCCCCCCCCCCCCCCCCCCCCCCCCCCCCCCCCCCCCCCCCCCCCCCCCCCCCCCCCCCCCCCCCCCCCCCCCCCCCCCCCCCCCCCCCCCCCCCCCCCCCCCCCCCCCCCCCCCCCCCCCCCCCCCCCCCCCCCCCCCCCCCCCCCCCCCCCCCCCCCCCCCCCCCCCCCCCCCCCCCCCCCCCCCCCCCCCCCCCCCCCCCCCCCCCCCCCCCCCCCCCCCCCCCCCCCCCCCCCCCCCCCCCCCCCCCCCCCCCCCCCCCCCCCCCCCCCCCCCCCCCCCCCCCCCCCCCCCCCCCCCCCCCCCCCCCCCCCCCCCCCCCCCCCCCCCCCCCCCCCCCCCCCCCCCCCCCCCCCCCCCCCCCCCCCCCCCCCCCCCCCCCCCCCCCCCCCCCCCCCCCCCCCCCCCCCCCCCCCCCCCCCCCCCCCCCCCCCCCCCCCCCCCCCCCCCCCCCCCCCCCCCCCCCCCCCCCCCCCCCCCCCCCCCCCCCCCCCCCCCCCCCCCCCCCCCCCCCCCCCCCCCCCCCCCCCCCCCCCCCCCCCCCCCCCCCCCCCCCCCCCCCCCCCCCCCCCCCCCCCCCCCCCCCCCCCCCCCCCCCCCCCCCCCCCCCCCCCCCCCCCCCCCCCCCCCCCCCCCCCCCCCCCCCCCCCCCCCCCCCCCCCCCCCCCCCCCCCCCCCCCCCCCCCCCCCCCCCCCCCCCCCCCCCCCCCCCCCCCCCCCCCCCCCCCCCCCCCCCCCCCCCCCCCCCCCCCCCCCCCCCCCCCCCCCCCCCCCCCCCCCCCCCCCCCCCCCCCCCCCCCCCCCCCCCCCCCCCCCCCCCCCCCCCCCCCCCCCCCCCCCCCCCCCCCCCCCCCCCCCCCCCCCCCCCCCCCCCCCCCCCCCCCCCCCCCCCCCCCCCCCCCCACACTACGGACAAGCCTGCAAGCATTCCAGTAACACTTTTTATCTATTTTCTTTTTATTTCTTCCTTCACTATCTCTTAAGAACAGGTGACAAACAGGGCAAACATCTAAAACTGACTCTATCGGAGTTCGGATCCGTACACTCACCTAAGGGTCTACTTCCATCAAGGATCCCCCTCACCGAGGACAGGCGGCACAGACGTGCGACAGGAGGTCCAAAATAACTTTTTGTAGACTGCACTCTTTATTTCGAGCCTGTACTATGCCTCTTCCTCCGCCTCCGACCCCGAGCATGTAAAATAGCCGGGGTTGTGGTCTTTATATATATAAAGTAATCATTGGCATATCGCTCAGGTCCCAGTAAACAGTATCCGAATTAATCATCCGTGTTGTTTTGCCAATGAATATGGCTCCTATGGTTGTTTCACAGATATACCTTGGCATAACCTGCCAGGGGCTCGGTATGGGAACAAATGAGTTGCCAGCAAAAGTCCGAACAGCTATATAGCGTACTTCGGCGTCGCAAGTTTGGCCTTATATGCATCAGCTCCGAATCATTGTCTTGGGTCAATAGTTGGGTTGCCCGGCTCCTGTGCTTGCTACCCTACGTTCCGCTCCATCGGCTAGGGTAGTAAATGGAGAACTACTGCAATTGTGCTTCCGGTTCATCTGGTCAAGTACCTCAGTAGAGAAAGCCGAAAACTGAATGTCATGATGCGGCGAGAGCTGGTCAACCACTTGACGACTTATTGGAATCTTTAGCGATTCTCCATGTCACACGAGGGATCTTTTTCAGATCAAATATGTAAGGCACCATATTATAATACGCCACATACATACCAGGGGCTATGTCGTAGCCCCACCATAAAACTCCTATGGCTAAGTGAAAGTGTTAACGCCCTATAGTCCGATTGCCTGGTTCGCCGCATTATCACCTCCTTCATGGACCAAGACATTGGATAAAGAGTGATTAAATGCTTTTTCGAACACCCCCGTACTTCCTACGAGGGGGCTGAAGCCGACGACTGGAAAACTTTTAGATTATATTAAAACGGCCGCACAGGAGGAATACAAGCTTTCGAGCAAAACATAAAAATAGATTAATTATAAAATTGTCTTTTACAATCCTCATACACCTCACTCGAACATTATGTCTTTTGAGCACTGACCCTATATCAAGCGGGCGGCCTCTAGGACATCTTCAAAATAATGCTCCAATTCAGGACGGTCCTTGCCCTTGGGTGGACTCTTCGCCGCAACATCAATGGCCTTCATCTTCCCCCAGAAAGTCTTGACTCGGGCAAACGCCATCCGTGCACCCTCAATACACGTTGACCGCTTCACAGCGTCGATACGCGGCACCGCGTCAGCAAGCCTTTGCACCAAACCGAAATAGCTATTCGGAACAGGCTCGGCTGGCCACAACTGGATTATGACGTTCTTCATGGCAGCGCCGGATATCCTATGAAGTTCGGCCCATTGGGACATCTATTCATTCAGCAACAGAGGGCGCTTTGATGCGCCAAACTGTGACCAGAAAAGCTTCTCCGTTGCATACCCATCTCGCGCTTGGTAATACTGCGCCGCATCGGAAGAACTCTTCGGCAAGTCTAAGAACTCGTTCGGAGAACTCCACACTTGGTTAAGCTGAGCATAGTTCGGATCACCGAACTTAGTTTGCAGCAGAAAGGGCTTACCAGCCGCAATCTCCCTAGCTTGCCGGATCTCCTCACGGGCTGCTCTGGATTCCGACCACGCTTCTCTTGCCTCTTGTAAGGCCTTGTCCAGTTCAGCCGTTAAGGCTTTATTCTCCTTCTCCAGAAATTCACAGCGGCCAGTAGCATTTTCCAGTTCGAGCGCCATCGTGGATATCTTCTCCTCGTCTTGGCACCGTGCAGCTTGTTCGGCTTTTAACTCAGCCGATGCCTTTTCGGCAGCAGCATTGCTACACCGGGCCTGCTCCTTGGCCCGGGCCAGCTCCGCTCGAAGAACTTCAACGGCGGCAGCACCATCTGCAGCCATGCATATTCCAGCATAGCACTTTTAGCATCATGCTTATACCACACAAATGTATGGGGATTGCCCCGAATACATACCTTGCGACTCGTTAAGACGCATATTGATTAACGCAAGGTCATCCTCTGCTACATCAAGCTTCCGCTGCAGCTCGGCAATATCCATAGTCTGGACAGTAGCCATGGGGGAAGCAGCCTGTGTTCAAGTTCATCAGATTAGTCCTTGAGTAATTCTTTTCGATCCTCCGTTCGCTTCCCAGTGGAAGCCAACCCGAGTCTCAGGGGCTACTACCTATACACAGGTGCATCTTTGCAAATAAAACATGACTGAAAACATTATATCACAAACCTCGAAGCCTTTTAGCAGGCTCATGAAGGCTTCATTCAATCCGCTCTTTGCAGACAAAATCTTCTCAACCACCGTACCCATCAAGGTACGCTGTTCCCCCGAGACAGACGCTTTTCACAACATGTCTCGCAATATATCCGGAGCCTCCGGGTCTCCGGAAGCCGCTCTAGGAGCACAACCATCCTTTGAAGGAATCCGTTCACCCGTCTCCAGAATCACCGTCGGCTGCGAGCCAGACAGTCCAGGGCCTTTATTATCAGCCCCAAAATTCCGGACGGTCGGAGACCCACCTTCGGGTACTGCCTCTTTTATCCCCTGCGTAGCTTGTTGATCAAGAAGAACCCTCCGCGATGACACTTTAGAGTCGTCTGCCTTATTAGGCGAGGAGGTTGGGGGAGGCGTCTCGCTCTCCATCATCTCTGGGAGGAGACCTCCCGAAGAAGAGGATTGCCCAGAAAAACTCTGTGCTGACCTGTAAAAATGCACGGACACGTTACGCATATCTTCGGTAACGGCAAAGGAGCGGGACGCTATCAAAGTACCCCAGATTCACCTACGGTTTGGTCAAGGGCTTGTCCCCATGTTGGAGCTGTTCAACGACGTCGCTTTCCAAACCCAAGTCGCTCAACGGTGGCATCTTGCCCCTCTTGGGAGGCCGCCCCTCCCAGCCTTCGGAGGCGGCCCTTTTCCTCCTGCTCGGAGAAGGGATACTGGCTCCTCTCTCGCCTCTGTCTTCAGGTGAGGAAAGGTCGATTTCTCCGGACTCAGTATCCGACTTACCTCCGGAACAAAGGTCATCCCGGGTCTTTTTACTCTCCTCTTGGCCCTCTCTTGTCAGCGCCTGGTATGGTGCCGAGGCCAGCATCCTTGTTAGCACAGGATCAGCTGCGTCTTCGGGGAGGGGAGCCGGACACCTAATCTTCTCCACTTTCTTTATCCAGCCCTGAAAAAGGATGGTTCGGTCAGTGTCTTACCACTAGGTATCCGATTACGAGGTGTTCGGCGAACGGGCACTCACCGGGGTGTCCGGATGGTTACAGTCTAGGCCGACATCTTCGGTGGTGTCCGGCCATTGCTTTCGTTTCCCGAAAAATAATCTCCACATTCCTTCGTGCGTAGTGCCAAAGAAGTGCTGAAGAGTCTGCGGCCCTTCTGGATTGAACTCCCACATGCGGAGAGGCCGTCGCTGGCACGGCAGGGTCCGGCGGACTAGCATTACTTGAACAACGTTGACGATATTGAGGTCCCTCTCAATGAGGCTTCGGATGCAACTTTGCAAAGTCCGCACCTCGTCCGTTGATCCCCAGTCCAACCCCTTATTAATCCACGATGCAAGCTGAGTTGGGGGGCTGGATCGAAATGCAGGCGCAGCTGCCCACTTGGAGCCGTGGGGCTCGGTGATATAGAACCACCCCTGCTGCCATAAATCGGAAGATTTGGCGAAGGATCCTTTCAGCCAGACAGCGCTAGTAAGCTTGCTCACTACGGCACCACCGCACTCTGCCTGCTCCCCCTCTATCATTTGCGGCTTCACATCGAAGGTCTTGAGCCACAAGCCAAAGTGCGGAGGAGTTCGGAGGAAGGCTTCGCATGTGACGATAAACGCCGAGATAAGAAGAATAGAGTTCGGGGCCAGATCGTGAAAATCTAGCCCGTAATAGAACATGAGCCCTCGGACGAAGGGATTAAGTGCAAACCCTAGCCCACGGAGGAAGTGGGACACGAACACGACCCTCTCGCCGGATCTGGGGGGTGGGAATAACCTGCCCCTCGGCAGGAAGCCGATGAAGGATTTCCGCGGTCAGATACCTCGCCGCCCGAAGCTTTGCAATACCTCCCTCCGTGACAGAAGAAGCCACCCACTGGCCTTGACGGCTGGATCCGGACATGATTCGAGCCTGTGGTGATTGAAACCCGGGTGTTGGAACTCGAGGAAGCAAGGGTTGAGGGAGAAGCAAGCGTGAAAGAAAAAGACGGGTCTGTACCCCTATATAAAGGCCGCGAATATCGAACGTCTCCTCGTGGGCCTCAAAACTTTCCTATTCCCAAGGAGTTGTACTCAAGCGATGGTTGGGTTACCCACGTCCGGGTTGATAAGAATCCCTTAAAAAAGGGGAGACACGATCTCTGCTTGGATAAGACATGCCAATAAAACCACGTCTCGAGACGTGGGATGGCGGGCTAGCTAACGGTTCGAAAATAATGGCCGAGCAGGCGTGATGTCATCTTACCCAAAAAGTTGTCAGCGGATTGGACTAGTGAAATATTATATCCTCTGCAGTTGTGTATACAAGTCCGGATACCATCATTACATCTGAAGACTATCTTGGAGTTCAGAAGGGGGAACCCACCTTGCAATGCCGAAGACAATCTGCGCGTCGGACTCCTCATCATTGAAGCCAGGTTCAGGGGCTACTGAGGGAGTCCTGGACTAAGGGGTCCTCGGGCGTCCGGCCTGTTATCCATGGGCCGGACTGGTGGGCTATGAAGTCATGAAGGCCGAAGACTGTACCCGTGTCCGGATAGGACTCTTCTTGGCGTGGAAGGCAAGCTTGGCGACCAACTATGAAGATTCCTTCTTATGTAACCGACTCTATGTAATCCTAGATCCCCCCGGTGTCTATATAAACCGGAGGGTGTAGTCCGGAATTGACATACTCATTACCATAGTCATACAGGCTAGGCTTCTAGGGTTTAGCCATTACGATCTCGTGGTAGATCAACTCTTGTAATACTCATATTCATCAAGATCAATCAAGCAGGAAGTAGGGTATTACCTCCATAGAGAGGGCCCGAACCTGGGTAAACATCGTGTCCCCTGTCTCCTGTAACCATCGACCTTAGACGCACAGTTCGGGACCCCCTACCCGAGATCCGCCGGTTTTGACACCAACAGTGTGGTTGCTTGTGTGAAATTGAGTGAAATTTGAAACTTTTTGAAAGTTAAATGAGAGGGAAAAAAAGGACTTTCCCAAAACTTTCACCTTGCATTTATGATTTCCATTAATTCAAATTTATTTCATCACAAAACCCTAGAGAGAAGATGACATGACTTCTTCCCCCCCCCCCCCCCCCCCCCCCCCCCCCCCCCCCCCAGCGCTCCTGCATGCATGGAAGTGCTAACTGTGGAGGAATCTCCTATATGTGAGGAACCGCTGATTTCGCAACAAGTGGCGGATGATCAGGGAGTGATTGGGGTGCAGGGAGATTTGCACGTTGGGGTGGACATGCAAGGCCAATTCCAAGCATGCACGAGTGGAATGACTCCCCAGGAGGTAGTGGCTTATGGGAAGCTCAAGTAGTTTTGTAACACGCTCGTGCGCAAGCTAGCACCACCACTTCTTTTGGAGGTGCAGTCCACTCTAAGGCCTAAGGCGGAGCCTTTTACACTGCGCCGCACGACGAGGGGTTCTAAGCGAGCCTTGGTCAGCAAGCCATGCAAAGCTACTCAGGCTGAGAATGTGCTCATGAGGGCACTTGGGATTGTTCCGGAGGATTTGGAGGGTAATGATGACAACATTGCTGAGTTGGCTGAGATCTTCGAGTCACCACTGAGGGAGCAGCACATCTGGGTCATTGTGGCCCTGTTTGGCAAGGAGGTGCCGCCGGTGAGTGACATGGTCACTGGTGCGTCAGTTGTGTTGGGAGCGGCATAGATGCCCGCATTGGAGGTAGTTAAGGAGGTCTTCTGGTATCTATGGATTGGAATCCAAAGGTGCTATGTTGGAACGTGAGGGGGTTGAATAACCCAGTGAAGAGGAATGCGGTTAGGGAGTTCGTGATGGAAGCCAAAGTGAACCTAGTGTGCTTGCAAGAAACGAAACTTGATGTAATTGATCCTTTCATTGCTATGCAATGTTTGGGGCCATCTTTTGATGGCTTTGCCTACTTACCGGCGTGTGACACACGTGGTGGGATTCTTTTGGGGTGGGATACGCCGATGTTGGAGGTTGATAACATAGCCATGGATACTCATTCTGATGTAGGGTAGAACCCTAGTGGCCTGATGTTTCATGATTGGAGCGGATTCCACGAAGAACACGAAGAACACGAGGGGGAAACGCGAGGGGAAACATGAGAGAATCACTCAAACCAACAAGAACAATCACACATGTGCTAGATCCTCGAAACACAAAGAGATACATGATCCACGATCAACAAGGGACGATACATAGGGTAACCAGTTCTTCTCCATGAGGAGGTCTTGATGGGGGTCTTCTCCGTGAGGAGGTCTTGAATCCAACGTGGATCTTCTCTGAAGAGGGGCCGCGGTCTCTCTCGTGGAGTAGATCCGTATGGATGAGCAAAGCTCTATCTCTAATATGAGCTAAACCTATGCTAACCCTCAAATGGAGGAGGGGGAGGAGTATATATAGTCTAAGCCACGAAGGGGTAAGTGAGGGGCGAAGGGGTACACGGGCCTCGGCCCAAGTCACGCGCGCAGGCATGGTCCGGATGATCCGGATGGTGGCCCGGATGATCCGGGCGTCGGGGGTCCGGATGATCCGGGTGGCCGTCCGGATGATCTGGCTTCGTCGAGCAGGCTTCGGGTGTCTTCGGGCACATTACCCGGATCGTCCGGGTGGGGGTCCGGATCATCCGGGCTTGGTCCGGATCGTCCGGCTGGGGATCTGGATGATCCGGCCAAGTCCTGTCTTGCTCCATTCTTCTTCTTCCTTCTCCTCTTCCTTGCTTGGCCTTGGTCCTTGGATCCTCCATGGTCATCACGGTTGTACTTGAGTATATGCAAGGTCCATGCATGAGGTAGTAGCCATGTCTCATATGTGGAAAGTGATGGTTCGAAGAGGAGTGAGTTCACCTTGTGTCTAATGGCATATGGTCGAGGTCTCATCGTATGTCCTCTTGGGGCTTGGGGAGTAGTCGAAGTGTACATGGGGATGAACGTGGGATGCACCGCCCCCCCCCCCCCCCCCCCTTGGGAAAGATCCGACCTCGGATCATAATCCTCATCACCATGGAAATGGTTGTTGTGGACGGACTTGTAGTTGGACAGCGTTGAAGACATTGCGCAATCCAAGTACTCCAAGGTGTCACCGGAGTGGTATACATGCAAAAAGAGCAAACACAAACAACACTTGGAAATACAATGGTTAGCGCACACAAAGTATCCATCGTGTAAGAATGAGTCCGTGCGGCAAGATTGTTCGTGACAAAACACATGAAGCTTATCAAGATGATAGAGAATGATATGCAAAGCGTTCATGGGAGCAAAAGCATTCATTGTGCACACAAATGTGTTGTGAATATGATCAATGCAACCACGGTGCAAAATGATGTCATAGTGAGACGGTTTATCAATAGCATGAATATGGCAATGGATGCTCAATATGAATAAGTTATCATGCAATTGATGGTAGGCAATATGATCATGATGTATGAATATGTCATCAAGAAAGATCACAACAAATTTGCTAAGAAAGTGCACAAGCTCATATATCATGGATGACATAGAAATACAAGATGCAACAAGGCAATCATAAGGTGAGTCAATCCATGCATAAGATGCAAATTTGTTATGTGTGGTGTTGTACCAAAGCTCGATGTTGTGGCACTCCTCAACTTGAAGGTCCATGGGGTCCATCTCCAATGTCGGTCCTCCCTCCAATATGTGTATCATGTAGATAAGAAGAAGGAAACAACAATGAAAGAATGACCCATCCAATATGCGTATGTGAGGATGGCTCAAAGGGAAGGAGTTCACCTTTATGAGGTTGTCGAAAATGTTGGCGTTGCGCATCATGTACGCCTTCACGTGACCAAGTTGTTTCGTGATGGAAATGCCTTGAGAATCCTTCAAAATGAAAGAACATGACAAACACTCGGAAAAACAAATGAGGTTAGCAGGGGTGCAAAACCTATCATTCATATGGTAAGATACCCCACAAGTGTATGCATCATGCTCATCATAAGAAAGGACAAGGGAGCATTTCATAGTATGGAGGCATATGATGCGATAACAACCAAATACAATAGGCTCAAGTAAACAAGCATGCTTCACAAGTAATATGTCCAAGTCTCCAAGATCATTAAGCATAGAGGCAACTATTGGAGGCAAGCAACAATGAATATATCATGTGAGAGGCATGAACATATATGTCATCAACCCAAGAAAGCGAGTAAGAATGGAACATGGGTGATGCGACAAAGCAGGCAATCATAGTGATCAAGTCAAGCAAGCTAGTAGTGCGAAGATGCAACGTACTAGAAGGAATCATGGCAATCATGTCATGGGTGCAAATAGTGAGCATGAATAATTCACATGACATATCACAAGCATGCAAACAAGATACGAGCAAAGTAGGTTCATGGTGTTGGCAAGAAGTCCTATGTAAATAGCAATGGAGCATCATGACTCTCCCAACACAACAAGTATCAATAGCATGAGGCACATGATAAACATGGCAATAGCAACAAGGATCTCCACCAAGCATGCAAATACACATAGGAGTAGCATAATGGTGAATCATGGGTAGATGCAAGCAAGGGTCACAAGTGCATGGCAAAGGCATAGAAGCAAGCATAACATGCAAAGTGAACATGGTACGATGGGCATAAAGTAACAAGTGATATATAGCCCACAGCCGTGTGAGAGCCAAGTAAAAGGAATGCGCGAAGTCGGTGCGCGAAGAGAACGGTGGTAAGGATAGTTCACGGGATCCCATGTCATCTTTGCTCTCAAGAGCTCGTTTCGTCAACTCTTGGGATTGAGAGGTTGACGAGTATACATTAGTACCTACACAAAACAAAGACAAAGGGAAAATTGTGTGTGCATGGTAAATGTACACATCATCCATTATGATGCGCACATGCATGTGTTGGTTAGCACAAAATAGCCAATGCTCAAATAAATGAGATGCATGATATAGAAACATGTCATCCATCATGATAGGTTTGTTATTATGTATAGCATAATAGAGACTCAAATTGTGTAATGCATCATGAGAAATATGTAGAGCATTGTTATTCATGGTATGCATATGGTGCACGCAATTATGGGAATCATGCAAAGTATGGAATGCATCAAAATCTCCTAATATGTATGAGGAAACTATGGGGGTCTTCTCATGATCATTAGTGGAAACATCACATGGAGAATATTGACAACATCCAAAACAAAGCATATTTGGAACAATGTGATCATGGCATGGCATAGTAGATGAATTGCGCAAATAATGTAAAGGAAGCATGGCAATATCATCACATGAAAAACAAAATCCAATGACCATCATCTCGTCATCTATGCCATAAGTGCAAATGGGATTTATCTTAATGGGGCATGCATAGTTACTATGTTGAGATTGAAATGATGCAATATGGGAGATCTCACTCATAGCATATGACAAGTTCAATGGATTGTCAAACATGATGTGACCAATAGAATTGTCACAAGATATCCTATGGAGCATAGCATCACAACTAGGCAACTCAACATGCTCATCATCATATTCATCATAAATGGGTAAGTCATGACATGAGAAATTTGCACTAGCATGAAGCATGGGAATAGGTGGATCAACATCATGCAAGCAATCATTTGCAAGAGAGTCCACTAGTGGGACAAGGGAAGTACCATCACCTATGTTACCTTCGGAGAATCGCTCATGTGTTGTAGGCGTGGTGTCGAAGACCAAGTCGTGGTCATATTCATCTTGATGGAACCATGTGGGGGGTGCATCATCGTCCACCATGGCCATCGTCGTCTCCATTGGAGGTATGGACTCGTCGAGGATAGGCATGTCGTCATGTAGGAGACCTAGAACCAAAGAACAAAACACACTCGGAGTGGAGGTTAAGTCATTAGAAATCATAGTGGCCTCACATGCCGTGTCAACTACCTCACTCACTAAGTGTTGTGGCTCACTCACTCCCGGTAAGATGCTCTCACTCATATGGTTGGTGGAGTCACTCAAATGGCTCTGAACCTCACATAGGATGTGTGGCATGCTCTCATGTGTGGTGCTAGTGGTGGTCACACTCATCCTTTCATAGGAAATGCACTCAATTTCACATATGGTGGAGTCACTCATATCACTCATGGTGGGTTGGCTCTCCTCACATGGGAATTGGGGCATCTCTTCATATGTGGGTGTCGGAGAGATGTTGGTGCAAATGTCTCCATGCTCAACTCCTATCGCCGCCTTGGTTGAAGGGATAGTCCCATGCTCAACCTTCTTGTCGCTGTCTTGTTGTTGGAGGCCCATATGATGTGGCACCTCGTAGCTCGTCTCCATGACCGAAGGGAATTTCCCATGCTCGGCCATCTTCCTTGAGGGGCTTCCGAAGATGGGAGTGTCACCCTCGCTCGTAGGTGGTCGCCTCGTTGTTGAAGATGTCGATGTAGGCGAACTCGTGGGAAGTAGGCGAAGATGCCGTACGTCCAAAGGCGAAGATGCCTTGAGAACACTTGGCGAAGATGCCGAAGTGGTTGGTGTAGTAGCCGTAGCTCCGTCTTGGTGGTGCTCGTCTCGCGGTCTTCTCTTGTGCTCATGAAGTTTGGCCGTAGCTTGATGTAGAGCTTCTTGGGACTTGTAGGTTTGCGCATCTCGAGCATCTTCATGTTGATGGTGTCGTTGTCTCACTTGAGCTCGTAGTAGATGTCGTTCGTCGTCGTCGTGCACATGTTGCTTGGAGGTGACTTGCCCTTCATGACGATGTTGACGATGGTCGCCATGGAGATGTGGACGTGGACGACTTGCGCTTGCATCTTGTTTGCGCTCCGAAGACTTGTGACTTGAATGTCGCCACCTTGAGGATGATGAAGGGGAAGAACGGTTGATCAACAAGGTCCGAATCTCCTCCATCCTTGCATCTTGCTCCTCCTTTTGTGCGGAAAGCTTGTTGTTGATGTAGTCCCTTTTCCTTGCTTCGGAGTGACAAATGTCGATGGAAAGGTTCTCGATGCGCTCTCGCAATCTTGATTGTGCGCCTGGCATTTGTCGTTGTAGATCGAAGATGGACGCTTTGGTGATGTAGTTGTTCGCGCCGTCATTGTTATCGAAGACCGGAGATGAAATGCCTTGCCAATCCATCACAAGACTTGAGCAAATATGAGTGGGAGAAAGAGAAGAACTTATACCAAATGTACCTTGACCGATGTTGAAAATGGATCAATGATCACTCAATGATGTAACAAGGAAATAGCACAATTGGTACCGATCTTGTCAATTTCTCACACCTACACAAATAAGGCTTATAGTGGAGCTCGGTGAAGATAGTGGCACAAAAATTTGATGCAAAATGTTAGCAAGAGTCAATAATGTTGAAAGAGATTCACAAATTCGCAAGTGTAACAAGTAGACCAATAGCAATGAATGGCACACGGAAACACACACACGGATATATAAATGGGGTCGTGCAACCAAGGAATGAGCACAAAATGTGGAATCCACAGAAAACGCTCGTGTTGCACAACTCAAGAGAGACGCTAGCACGATTGCTCAATAGGCGGATACGACACTTGTGCACAACCTATAAGATGCAAAGATATATCAACTTCTATCCCAAGTATGCTATTATGTATGGTTCCCGGTGTTTCTCAAGATGATCCAAAATGATCGGATATGACAATCTTATATGCAATGTGGTATGATGCTATGGCACTTGCTTACAAGCTTCTTTGCTCTCTCTTTTTGCTTAAAAGCTTATTCTTTTGTTTTTTTGATATGGCCACAATGCGAAATGCACAAACCAAGATAGCAATTGTGTATATGCGGGAACAATCTTGTGACACAAGGGATGATATGATGATATCAATATGATATGGTATGTATGCAATGGAAGGGTGGATCACTAATGTGCACAAGTAACGTTGCCGGCAATACTCAAATGGCTAGTCTCGATAGGCAAGTAACGCAAAATGGGCTAGGGGTTATCAATGCAATTGCAAGGGGAATATACAATGGTGTCGTCGAGGTTACCGTCCTTGTACGATGACGACCTCGTGGCGATGATGAGTGGCGGTGTTCTCGAAGTCGACCCATTCCTAATTAGCCGAAACACCTTAGGAAATGGAAAAACCACAACTCAAAATCTCAAGGACAAAAGTCAAATTGTGGTAGCGAAATGCGGTGGTGGTTTTGTGAGTAGGCAATGCGGGGGTGGAGGGCTATTGGGTTATGTGAGTCGGAGTTGAAGGTCACCGTCCCTAAGTAGCCGAAACACCTTAGGAGACACAACTCACAACTCAAACAAAATTGGGTTAAGTTGATGTGGCGGAAGTGTATGGTGGGCAAGCCTATGCGGTAGTGGTGGTGGTGGTTGATGAAGAAGCAACCGTCCCTAAGTAGCCGAAACACATTAGGAGACTCAAATCACAACTCAAGCAACCACATATGCAATGGGGATCAAAATGGGTTAGGTTGCGGAAGGCTATGGTGGTAATGCGGATGATATTGTGGTGGCCCTAGGCAAAGATGCCAAAGTTCCAAAAATTTGATGGAGTCAAATGATGGAGGTAGTATTTTTGTGGGATGGGGGATGTCAATAGCTTCAAAACAAGCTAAAGAACGTCAAAAACGGACTCCGGATGAATTAGTTATGGCCGAAACAAGAATTCAACACAGTCAGTTTCAGGGTTACCCGGACATCCGGGAGTAGGTCCGGATGATCCGGGTTCGTCAACCGGATTTCTGTCGTGTGGGGCGTCCGTACATCCGGGAGATGGTCCAGCTGATCCGGGTGGATCCGGATGATCCGGGAGCACTTCCGGATGATCCGGGCAGGTCAAACTGCTCGGGATTTCCACTCGGGGACGAATTTTTGGGCGGAAATGGATGATTTCGGGGTCAAAATTGATGAGATTTCATGGATGGAAGGTGGGGAAACTTGGGGAGATGCTAGATCCACTCGAAACCAAGCAAACCCATGGATCAAAATCAACAAAACATCATCATACCAACAAATCACAAAAAAATTTGGGGCTATTTTTGGTGGGGATTTTCGAATTTAGGACGAAATCAAGCAAAAGAAGGCTAGAAAACGGTGGGGGAGACTCCAAATTCGTGATAAACGTGGCTCATGATACCAAGATGATGTAGGGTAGAACCCTAGTGGCCCGATGTTTCATGATTGGAGCGGATTCCACGAAGAACACGAGGGGGAAACGCGAGGGGAAACACGAGAGAATCACTCAAACCAACAAGAACAATCACACATGTGCTAGATCCTCGAAACACAAAGAGATACACGATCCACGATCAACAAAGGACGATACATAGGGTAACCGGTTCTTCTCCGTGAGGAGGTCTTGATGGGGGTCTTCTCCGTGAGGAGGTCTTGAATCCAACGTGGATCTTCTCCAAAGAGGGGCCGCAGTCTCTCTCGTGGAGTAGATCCATATGGATGAGCAAAGCTCTATCTCTAATATGAGCTAAACCTATGCTAACCCTCAAATGGAGGAGGGGGAGGAGTATATATAGTCTAAGCCACGAAGGGGTAAGTGAGGGGCGAAGGGGTACACGGGCCTCGGTCCAAGTCACGCGCGCAGGCATGGTCCGGATGATCCGGATGGTGGCCCGGATGATCCGGGCGTCGGGGGTCCGGATGATCCGGGTGGCCGTCCGGATGATTCGGCTTCGTCGAGCAGGCTTTGGGTGTCTTCGGGCACATTACCCGGATCGTCCGGGTGGGGGTCCGGATCATCTGGGCTTGGTCCGGATCATCCGGCTAGGGATCCGGATGATCCGGGCAAGTCCTGTCTTGCTCTGTTCTTCTTCCTTCTCCTCTTCCATGCTTGGCCTTGGTCCTTGGATCCTCCATGGTCATCACGGTTGTACCTGAGTATATGCAAGGTCCATGCATGAGGTAGTAGCCATGTCTCATATGTGGAAAGTGATGGTTCGAAGAGGAGCGAGTTCACCTTGTGTCCAATGGCATATGGTCGAGGTCTCATCGTATATCCTCTTGGGGCTTGGGGAGTAGTCGAAGTGTACATGGGGATGAACATGGGATGCACCGCATCACATTCCCTTACGAGGCTGGTGCACACTAAGGACGGGTTGACATGGTGGGTGACAGTGGTCTATGGACCACAAGGGGATGATGCGAAGATGCAGTTTCTAGTTGAGTTACACAACAGACGTACCGTTTGCCCGGGGCCTTGGATGGTGCTTGGGGACTTTAATATGATCCTACGGGCGGACGAGAAGAGCAATAACAATCTGAACCGGAGGATTATGAGAAGATTCAACGAATTTGTGGATGATTGCGAGCTGAAGGAACTCTACATGCATGGGAGGCGTTTCACGTGGTCGAACGAAAGGGAGCAGCCGGTTCTTACGAAAATTGGCCGCGTGCTTGTTTCGTTGGATTGGGAGCTAAACTACCCGGATGTGCTATTGCAAGCTCTCTCTACAAACATCTCGGACCATACCTCGCTACACTTAACCACCTCCGCACCTTTTTGCGCGAAGAAAAGGTTTCGTTTTGAGATGTATTGGCTAAAGCTGGATGGGTTCGAGCAGACGGTCCGTGATGCTTGGGTGTGTGATGATCACATTGTCGACCCCTTCAAGAGGTTGGATACTTTACTACGTAACACGGCGACCGCCCTACAGGCTTGGGGTCAGAAGAAGACTGGCAACATTAAGACGCAGATGGCCATTGCGAATTTCATTATTCTGAGGATGGATCGTGCCATGGAGACCCGCGTTCTCTCAACTGAAGAAAGATGGCTCAGGAGCACCATCAAGCACGCGTTGCTAGGCTTAGCTTCGTTGCAGCGTACCATCAAGAGGCAGCGATCGCGTTTAAGGTGGATTCAGGAGGGAGATGCCAACACGAAGCTTTTCCAGGCAGTGGCTAATGGCCGTCGGTCCAAGAATTTCATTCCGCACTTGAGGCATAATGATGAGCTGATTACTGATCAGCACAGGAAAGAAGAAATCTTCACGGAGGCTTACGAGCAATTATTGGGTAGGGCGCATTCTAGGGCGGCTGATGTGGGTCTCGAATTCCTTGAGATGGAGTCACATAACCTATCGGAGCTTGACGATATCTTCTCGGAGGAGGAAGTATGGGATACAATTAAGGATCTGCCACCGGATCGCGCGCCGGGACCAGATGGATTCATCGCTGCCTTCTATCAGAAGGCCTGGAACATAATCAAGCATGATGTGATGGCGGTTTTTATGAAGCTTTATGTCGGTGATGGCCGGGGTTTTGGCAGGTTAAGCCGAGCACATATTGTTCTCATCCCCAAGAAACCGGAGGCAGAGGAGGTGGGCGACTTTTGCCCCATTAGTTTGTTCTCATCCCATAGCATTGCCAAAATATTTGCTAAGCTGTTGGCTAATCGGGCCCGGCGGAGGATGAAGGATATCGTGGCATCAAATCAATCGGCATTTATCTGTGGGAGGCACTTGCACGACAACTTCCTGTTGGTTCGTCAGGTGGCTAGGAAGATCCACGCCTGTAGGGAAGCAGGAGTGTTTCTCAAACTGGATATATCCAGAGCATTTGACTCGATTGCCTGGTCATTCCTATTCAAGGTCTTGACGCATAAAGGGTTTGGGGTGAAGTGGACGACCTGGCTGTCCATACTGCTGAGGACGGCGTCCACGAAAGTCATTGTTAATGGGAGCCCCAGGGAGAAGCTTTCAGCATGTGCAAGGGTTACTTCAAGGGGACCCAGTCTCACCATTGTTGTTTGTCATTGCAATGGACGTGTTGTCGAAGATCATGATCAAAGCTGCAGCTATGGGGGTGACGAGTAAACTCACTGGGATATCGGCAGACCAAAGTGTGTCTATTTACGCGGATGATGTAGCGCTGTTTGTTAAGCCCACGGAGGTGGATTTTGTTGGGGAACGTAGTAATTTCAAAAAAAATCCTACGCACACACAGGATCATGGTGATGCATAGCAACGAGAGGGGAGAGTGTGTCCACGTACCCTCGTAGACCGAAAGCGGAAGCATTAGCACAACGCGGTTGATGTAGTCGTACGTCTTCATGATCCGACCGACCGAACGCACGGCACCTCTGAGTTCAGCACACGTTCAGCTCGATGACGTCCCGCGAGCTCCGATCCAGCAAAGCTTCGCCGGAGAGTTTCGTCAGCACGACGGCGTGATGACGGTGATGATGACCCCCCCCCCCCCCCCCCCCCCCCCCCCCCCCCCCCCCCCCCCCCCCCCCCCCCCCCCCCCCCCCCCCCCCCCCCCCCCCCCCCCCCCCCCCCCCCCCCCCCCCCCCCCCCCCCCCCCCCCCCCCCCCCCCCCCCCCCCCCCCCCCCCCCCCCCCCCCCCCCCCCCCCCCCCCCCCCCCCCCCCCCCCCCCCCCCCCCCCCCCCCCCCCCCCCCCCCCCCCCCCCCCCCCCCCCCCCCCCCCCCCCCCCCCCCCCCCCCCCCCCCCCCCCCCCCCCCCCCCCCCCCCCCCCCCCCCCCCCCCCCCCCCCCCCCCCCCCCCCCCCCCCCCCCCCCCCCCCCCCCCCCCCCCCCCCCCCCCCCCCCCCCCCCCCCCCCCCCCCCCCCCCCCCCCCCCCCCCCCCCCCCCCCCCCCCCCCCCCCCCCCCCCCCCCCCCCCCCCCCCCCCCCCCCCCCCCCCCCCCCCCCCCCCCCCCCCCCCCCCCCCCCCCCCCCCCCCCCCCCCCCCCCCCCCCCCCCCCCCCCCCCTATGCCAACTCAACAAGTACCATCAGAGACACCTGTAGAGCACCTTTATAATCACCCAGTTATGTTGTGACGTTTGGTAGCACACAAAGTGTTCCTCCGGTAATAGGGAGTTGCATAATCTCATAGTCATAGGAACATGTATAAGTCATGAAGAAAGCAATAGCAGTAAACTAAACGATCATGTGCTAAGCTAACAGAATGGGTCAAGTCAATCACATCATTCTTCTAATGATGTGATCCCGTTAATCAAATGACAACTCATGTCTATGGTTTAGGAAACTCAGCCATCTTTGATTAACGAGCTAGTCAAGTAGAGGCATACTAGTGACACTATGTTTGTCTATGTATTCACACATGTATTATGTTTCCCGGTTAATACAATTCTAGCATGAATAATAAACATTTATCATGATATGAGGAAATAAATAATAACTTTATTATTGCCTCTAGGGCATATTTCCTTCAGATTTAAGGTTCGTGAAAGAAGCACTGCAGGTGTTCGGGGACGCGTCGGGGCTGAACATAAATTATCAGAAATCTCTGACGATTATGATCCATGGGGATGACGCTGATAGAGACCGAGTGGAGACACTTTTGCAATGCAATATGGGGAGCTTCCCTTGTAGATACTTGGGTCTGCAGCTCGCGATCAAACATCTTAGCAGGGCGGAGTGGCAGCCCATGGTGGACCAAGCGAAAAACTTTGCCCAGGCGTGGCAACGGGGACTCCTCTAACGTTCTGGACGGCTGGTGTTAGTCAAGTCAGTGATCGCGGCAAAATCAATCCATCACTTCATGATCGCGGAGGCCCCGGCATGGGTGCTGGAGGAGATCAACCAATGGATGCGCGCTTTTTTTAGGCAGGTAAAGAGAAAGCTAATGGTGGGCAGTGTTTGGTGGCCTGGAGCACGGTTTGTAGACCCACTTGGTTGGGTGGTTTGGGGGTGAGAAATCTGGAGCTTCAAGGACTTGCACTTAGGGTCAGATGGGAATGGTTAAACAGAACGGACCCACAGAGGCCATGCAGGGACTTGCCATGACGGAGGACAGAGATGCACGAGCGGTGTTTGATAGCCTTGTCAAGATTGAGATGGGGGTAGGGAACAAGGTTCTATTTTGGAGAGACAGATGGATACATGGCTTTGCGGCGGAGGATATCGCTCCACTGATTCATAGATTGGTGGACACTCGGACAAGGAACCGGCGTACAGTCAGTGAGGGTTTGGAGAATGCCAAATGGCTCCAGGATGTGGGAGGAGACCTCACCTTTGTGGGACACATGCAGCCGGTTCACCTCAATCTGGCTATCAGTACTGTGCAGCGGGACCCCCAAAGGGCCGATTGTTTCTCTTGGCCGGCAGATTCATCCGGGAAGTACACCACGAGATCCACGTATAACCGCTTGTGTCTCGGCATCCATAGGGTATCGTGTGCCTCATGCATTTGGAAGAGCTGGGCGCTGCTCAAGTGCAAAATCTTTGCCTGGTTGGCAGTGCAGCACCGAATCTGGACTTCGGATCGGAGAGCGAAGCACGGGCTCCAAGAGCGGCCTTCTACTTGCTTCACTTGCTTGCAGGATGAAGACAATGCCGAGCACATCTTGGTTCAATGCGTGTACGCGAGGGAAGTGTGGCATAAATGTCTACATGAGCTTAACTTGAACGTGGCGAGACCAACAGTGGACGATAATCTGTTGGATTGGTGGCTCAATGCCAGGAGGGGCTTCGGAAAGGAGCTCAAACGTGGGTTCGACACCTTTGTTATTGTGGTGTCTTGGGCGTTGTGGAAACAGTGCAATGCACGTGTCTTTAACAGGACGGCGCAACAGAGGTCGCCTCATCAATTGGTAGAGTTCATTCTAAAAGAGATTCAGGACTGGAGAGAGGCAGGCGTAGGCGTAGGCGGGTTGTCACGCTTTGTGAGAGAGTAGGCTTTAGTCTACAGTGGGGTGTAATTGGGTGTGGCCGAGGAGGGATGTCCGCATCTTCTCCAAGGCTTCTCTTGTAAATTGTTGCACCTTCTTCTATAAAGATAAGGTATGCCACTGGCGTACTCTTGAAAAAAAAACTAGACAAAAGCTGGTTTCAGCGTATGTTCACTAGTTTCTGGCGTGGATTGATCAATCATGCGGCTGGCGGAATAATTAGTACTCCCTCCGTTCAAGTCTTTTTAGCGATTCCAACAAGTGACTACATACGGAGCAAAATGAGTGAATCTACACTCTAAAATATGTCTACATACATCCATATGTTGTAGTCCATTTGAAATGTCTAAAAAGACTTATATTTAAGAACGGAGGGAGTACGTAACACGTTTCAAAACTTAATCATGGACCGCTCCAACTAATCTTCTGATGGAGCTAATGATCAGCCGTAACGTGATTCCCAAATAGCGTGGAATATTTAAGAAAGTCAAAGCTATTTTCTACAGTGTTATGATCATTGTTGACGACCCCGCAGTGCAGCTTGTTTTGATCGCATCTACCCGCGTGATCTTGCTAGTGTTGTTTTCAAGATTTCACATTGGATAGTTTATTGCTCTTGTTTGCATAGAGAAAGAAGGCGTCGGCGAACATGCGCAGCGGCTCGACGGTTCAGCGAACTGCATCTGATTTCTTCAGTGGAGTAGAGGGTGGAAAGTTGGAAACCGACAGTTCGGCGTATCGGCACGAGTAAAACCTGTTAGGCCTTGTGCTTAAAGAAATAAACCAGGATTTTTCTTAAGCACCGGTGCTTATTTGTACAGGGTAGACGCTTAACTAAGCGTCTCTCCTGTAGAAATAGGCACCGGTGCTTCAGAAAAATTCGGTTTATTTTTCTAAGCACCTCCCTAAGCATCTCCCATTGTACAAGGCCTTATGACCCATTCAGTGCTAGAATAAGTATTTGGCATTTGCAACACCTGAATGCCAGTGTTTGGATGGTCTAGGTATTCGTCCGTAGAATCGAATCGCGATATTGGGTAGAGCCCGCGAGCACTAGCGCAACCACCCTTGAATTCTCTGCCTCCGGCTCGGCGAAATTGCTCCTCCCCTCCGCCCCCCTCCCCCCGGCTTAGGGTGACACCAACGTGGATCACCAAGTTTTCGTCTCCCAAAGGTACGTGGGCACATTTGGTTATGTTCGGATGTGACCATGGACAGTGATCGGGCGCATAATCATCGAAACAGGAGCTTGGGTGGCGGAGGGGAGTGGAGTAAAGTGGCTAGGGTTTGGTCTGATGAGCGGATGGGGAGGAATATATGTGGGGTCGGATGGGCCAGCATGGGGCGGGCCCGACGTGGCGGACGTGCCCGGGCGCCCCATATCCGCCCCATATTTAAGCAGGATATGAGGGGTGTCGATCAGCTCGGACGTTTGAGGCTCGTTTGAAGCGCCTGTCTAGCTGCATTTCCATGACCGGTCAGTGGCCGGGCCGTCCGCCCGGACCTTCGAGACGGGTTTGGGGCGCCCGACTGTAAATGGTCTAATGCATAGACAATATAATTTCAATAAAATAATTTTTAGATTTGTGAAAATACACTATAAATAACATAATTTTGTCTAAACATCATTATAACGTTAACAAGCCACAAAATAACATAAAGTTGTTAGTCAATTAGTGCTAAATATACACTACACATTATTTGCATTTTTAGATGAGGTGCCATGGCACCCGTGACACCCCACTGGATTTGCCCATGCGTGCATCAAAGGTCTTGTTCAAACATCGGCAAATGAAACTAAAATTTGATGGAATAGCATAGTTTGGATGATTTATTGTCCCTTTCATATCTTGACAGTTGGTGTGTTGATCGAGGGAAGCAGTTAGTTAACTTATGATGTACTCCACGGCAAGGTATGGTTTCTTCAACACTCTGATTTGGACATTTGGTGGTGAAAGATTGCAAAATTGCACTGCTTGTCTGCCCTTCCAACCAATGTTCTTTTAGTGGTTTACAGATCTCGTTGGTAGTGAGGAGTGGTTATTGCGGTATTTAAAATCTTGTATGACGAGAACGTTTGTAGGTGTTCGTCTTCCTTACTGCCTTTTCAGTGCAATCTTAAGCATCGGTGAGCGGCGAACAATGAAGGAAAAATATTCTCCCGAGGATCCTCGATGTAATTATACTTTTGAGAGGTCGTTTATGTATCAAGTTTGTCCTACTTTTATAGTGGCTTGTGTCTTTCTTGATAAACACCAGATATGAGGCACTCCTCTAGGTATATTTCTTAGAAGAAATATGTTTACACACAACCAGAGGACAATAAAGTAACGATAATGCTAAAAGATTTGTTGTCAGATTTTTAAGCATGAGAAATTGAACTTTTTTTATGTCAATTTATGTTGGTGCGAGGATGACACGTTTAGTTTGCAAGTATGACAATTTACTGGCAAAAACTGAACTGAGGCGAATTTACCATGCTTCCCAACTAAACTTGCCATCGTCGGCAAATATAAATTGTCATAGAAAAGGTTCGATTTGCTATAATTTTTCTTTTTTTGCGAGGGGACGTCAGATTTGTAGTTGAGTCTTAAAGTAAAAAACCACCACGAAAGAACGTTGTTGTAACATCACAAATTTTCCAAAATTTTGGAACGTTAATTAATTAATAAATAAGTAATATATAGTGTGAGTTTCTTTGATTTTCAGAAGGAAATAAAACCTTTGAATATTTGTTTAAACAGTACTACTAAAAGATCTGTTGTCAGATTTTTTAAGCATGGAAAACTGAACGTTTTTTATGTCAATTTATGTTGATGCGAGGATGACACATTTAGTTTGCAAGCATGACAATTTACCAGCAAAATTTGAACTGAGGCGAATTTACCATACTTCCCAACTAAACTTGCCATCCTCAACAAATATAAATTGTCATAAAAAACGTTCGAGTTGCTATGATTTTTTTTTTGCGAGGGGACATCACATTTGTAGTTGAGTCCTAAAATAAAAAAAAACACCACGAAAGAACATTGTTGTAACATCACAATTTTTCCAAAATTCTGGAACAATAATTAATTAATAAACAAGTAATATATAGTGTGAGTTGCTTTGATTTTCAGAAGGAAATAAAACCTCTTGAATGTTCGTTTAAACTTTTGCTGCCATGTTATGATAGTTGGACAAACAACTATCCAAGAAATATAATTCTTGGCTTGGGAGAGTTATTTAAACTCAAAAGGATTTCATATTCTTCATTTGATATTTTCAAACCATGTTAGTATGTCTTCTACCACTGGCAAACACAAATGTCTTGTACCATTGATCCACTGGACCTTTTATCCCAGCTCCCCGTCACTCTCACTACCGGCTGCCTTTTAGAGCATCTGCAACAGGACATAGCAAATATGACCCTTTAAACGTCTGTAGACGCGCCCGGTCAGTGTCCGGGCGTGTCTGTTTTGAATCCCTATTTATCCGTCCGCGCAGCCACACTCTTTATTTTTTCTTTTCATATGTCCGGTCACTTGCACGTGATTGATGGAGATGAGGAGAGAGACATAAAAGAATGAATAAAGAAAAAGAAAAGGTGGTCTGGGATGGGGCCGCGTCCTACGTAGTGGAATGTTCGAGCGCGTCCGCGAGCCCTCATATCCTCCCCATATTTGAGATGGATATGAGGATTCGCGGACAGCCTAGACGTATAGGGATGATACGAGGGGTCCGATTAGGTCACTTTTTTTTTTCTCATGTTCAATCACTGATCAGGCACGTCCGCGGGCGTATGAGGAATGGTTTGAGACCTCCGGTTGTAGATGCTTTTACGGCCCCGGACGCTGGCCGCCGAGCGGTGAACGAGGCGAGCACATACGCCAACGCACGACAGAAACGGTCGCGCGCTTCCGCCAGCTCAGTCCACACTGCGCCCAGCGGTGGGTGCGTGCATCTCAAGCCCCACTAGTTCACAGCTTGGTCTACTCTAGAAAAACACTGGTTCACAGCTGAGTGCGTCGCGACCACGCTCCCTTTTACGTGGTCAAAAGCACATGCACCGTTATTTTTCTACCCCCGCAGACCCAGCCCGGAAGCAAGGGGGCACGTTTGTGTCAATTTCCCACCGCAACCGCACCGCAGAAGCCACCGCGAAAGCCACGAGGCTCCCGTTTCCCAGCTGCCTCCTCGCCCAGTATTTAACCTCCGCGGCCGTTCCTCCATCTCTTCCGTGCCATCCCAAGCACAGCATCACAGCCGGAACGAGCTCCCCGTACCAACTGCTCCTCGCTCCGCTTCTCCTTGTTCCGGCGGCGGCGGAACACATCGAGATGGCCAAGTACGTGGAGATGCTGGACATGGGCGTGCGCATCGCGGCCAGGTTCCACTCCCACTGCCCGCAGACCGCGCGCATGTACTACAAGCCGCCGCAGTCCACCTCCACGTCGGGCGCCGCGGCCGAGGCCGCGTCGACGGATCGGAGGGCCGCCGGCTTTGACGGCGGCGAGGACGTGGCTGCTGCTTTCCGGCCCTTCGCCGCCTCGGGAGCTCTCGGCGCCGGCGTCCAGCCGCGGTTCGGCTTCGACACCGCGCAGGTCGTCATCTACGAGGTCGTATGAGGCGCCGAGCAACGAGGGCGAGCTCTCCGGGAGAGAGAGATCTCTTGGATGAGAATAGTTTTGCGACCAAAGAATTGATCGATTATAACACCATTCTTTAATTAGTTTGTGTACATGCCGGAAGAATTGATCAAAGAAAGAGCTTTTTGTTCTTGCTTGCATTTGTGCATGTTGGACGACAATGATGAATCTTGTCTAGTTTCTCCCTTCGGAGGAATCACCACAATGTCCGTTAAACAAACAAATTTTAATGAGTACGAGGTCGAAGGGCAACATGTCCAACCTGATTGTTTTTCTTTTTTAGAACGGAGGCTTCAGAGGAGTCCGACTTTGAATTAATAAAGCCATCAACCGGCCAGGAGCACGAGAGCAAACCAACAACAAAGCACGGCTAAAGGATACAAGAAAGAAAGAGGAGCATCTTACTACGCTACACCTACAACCAGCGAACAGAAAAATACATTGAAGAGCAGCTAATTGAGGATAAGCCCACTACAAAGATGCCCTAAAACGACTACGGAAGAAGTCACGAGGATTTGCAACCGCCAGAAGAGGTCGGGCACATGAATGAAACCCGGAGCTGGAGATGACACAACACATGCCTTCTCTAACACCAAAGGGGATCCCTTCCCCTCACTTAGGCTCGAAGGCGCCGCACCGTCGAAGTGTAGAGACGCTCACCCGAGAGCTAAAACATAATCCAACCTAATTGTCGGCGCCATCGTCGATCACCGCCGGAAAAAGACGCGAGCAACCTCCACACCCAGATCTGGAAGAGTTTCATTCGAGACCACACTGCTTTGTCAATCTCATCTACGTAGTTAATTCTCAATTCTATCACTACTGATTCATCGAATGTCATGTTCAAACAACGGCAAGGGAAATGTCAATTTGGTGGAATTACAGAGTTTGGACGAAATTGCACATCACGTCAAAATCCGATGGAGTGGGAATATGATGTTTGATCATCCACCTGATTCCTGGCCAAAAAGACAAATAATCTCAGGCATGTAACTTATCATACAACCGGCGGATTACTCAACATACGTCACCAAGACTTATTAATTATATGGAGCCGCTCGGCTTAGTTATCTTCAGCAGCCATTAGATTCCCAAATGGCCAAATCACGTGGAATCGTGAAGAAAAGTCCTGGTAGCTACTCGTCAGTTAAACTAGACAAAAGCTGGTTTCAGTGTATGTTCACGAGTTTCTGGCGTGGATTGATCAATCATGCGGCTGGCGGAATAATCAACACGTTTCAAAACTTAATCATGGATCGCTCCAACTAATCTGATGGGGCTAATGATCAGCCGTAACGTGATTCCCAAATCGCGCGGAATATTTGAGAAAGTCAAAGTTATTGAAAAGCCAACGAAATCGTCCTCTGTAGATCTGGCCTTCAGGGTAACGAAAGTGTCTTCAGCTAATTACGAAGTAGTACTTCAAAACGATCTTATATTTCTTTACAAAGGGATACTTAGTTATCTATCATGAGTAAAATGCACCAGAAGTCCTAAAACTATCGGAGGTGTGTCAGTTTAGTTCTATAACTTCGATACTGCGGTTTTAGGTCCTAAAATTATTGGACGTGTGTCATTTCAGTCCTATAACTTCGAAACTGCAGTTTTAGGTCCTAAAACTATTGGAGGTGTGTCAGATTTGTCCTATGCGTCACTCTTGCCGACCTTTGCGCCAGCTTCGATGTTTTCTCGCACTCCTCGCGTTGTCCAGCAGCAACGACAATTCTCTACCTATCGCCATGATCGTGCCCAAACAACAACTTGCAAAACCAGCTCTACTACATGGGTGTCGGGACAACGACAATTGTTGCGGAATGCAGTAATTTCAAAAAAATTCCTACGCATACGCAAGATCCATCTAGGTGATGCATAGCAATGAGAGGGGAGAGTGTTGTCTACGTACCCTCGTAGACCGAAAGCGGAAGCGTTATGACAACGCGGTTGATGTAGTCGTACGTCTTCACGATCCGACCGATCCTAGTACCGAAGGTACGGCACATCCGCGATCTGCACACGTTCAGCTCGGTGACGTCCCACGAACTCTAGATCCAGCTGAGGTCGAGGGAGAGTTTCGTCAGCATGACGGCGTGATGACGGTGATGATGAAGCTACCGGCGCAGGGCTTCGCCTAAGCACTGCAACGATATGACTGAGGTGTAAATCTGTGGAGGGGGGCACCGCACACGGCTAAACAATCAACTTGTGTGTTCTAGGGGCGCCCCCCTCCCCCGTATATAAAGGAGCAAGGGGAGGGGGCCGGTGGCCTCATAGGGTGCGCCCCAAGGGGGGAATCCTAGTCCTACTAGGAGTAGGTTCCCCCTTTCCTAGTCCAACTAGGAGGGGAAGGAAAGAGGAGGAGGGGAGAAGGAAAGAGGGGTCCGCCCCCCAAGCCCTAAACCAATTCGGTTTGGGCCTAGGGGGGCGCGCCCCACAGCTCCCTTGCTGCCCTCTATTTCCACTAAGGCCCATGAAGGCCCATTGACCCCCCGGGGGGTTCCGGTAACCTCCCGGTACTCCGGAAAAATGCCCGAACCACTCGGAACCTTTCCGGTGTTCAAACATAGCCTTCCAATATATCAATCTTTATGTCTCGACCATTCCGAGACTCGTCGTCATGTCCGTGATCACATCCGGGACTCCGAACAACCTTCGGTACATCAAACCCCCCCCCCCCCCCCCCCCCCCCCCCCCCCCCCCCCCCCCCCCCCCCCCCCCCCCCCCCCCCCCCCCCCCCCCCCCCCCCCCCCCCCCCCCCCCCCCCCCCCCCCCCCCCCCCCCCCCCCCCCCCCCCCCCCCCCCCCCCCCCCCCCCCCCCCCCCCCCCCCCCCCCCCCCCCCCCCCCCCCCCCCCCCCCCCCCCCCCCCCCCCCCCCCCCCCCCCCCCCCCCCCCCCCCCCCCCCCCCCCCCCCCCCCCCCCCCCCCCCCCCCCCCCCCCCCCCCCCCCCCCCCCCCCCCCCCCCCCCCCCCCCCCCCCCCCCCCCCCCCCCCCCCCCCCCCCCCCCCCCCCCCCCCCCCCCCCCCCCCCCCCGAGAGGGCCTAGAGATACCTCTCCGATACACGGAGTGACAAATCCTAATCTCCATCTATGCCAACCCAACAAACACCTTCGGAGACACCTGTAGAGCATCTTTATAATCACCCAGTTACGTTGTGACGTTTGATAGCACACAAGGTGTTCCTCCGGTACCAGGGAGTTGCATAATCTCATAGTCTGAGGAACATGTATAAGTTATGAAGAAAGCAGTAGCAATGAAACTGAAACGATCATAATGCTAAGCTAACGGATGGGTCTTGTCCATCACATAATTCTCTAATGATGTGATCCCGTTCATCAAATGACAACACATGTCTATGGTCAGGAAACATAACCATCTTTGATTAACGAGCTAGTCAAGTAGAGGCATACTAGGGACCCTTTGTTTTGTCTATGTATTCACACATGTACTAAGTTTCTGGTTAATACAATTCTAGCATGAATAATAAACATTTATCATGAAATAAGGAAATAAATAATAACTTTATTATTGCCTCTAGGGCATATTTCCTTCAGTCTCCCACTTGCACTAGAGTCAATAATCTAGTTCATATCGCCATGTGATTTAACACCAATAGTTCACATCACCATGTGATTAACACCCATAGTTCACATCGCCATGTGACCAACACTCAAAGGATTTACTAGAGTCAGTAATCTAGTTCACATCGCCATGCGATTAACACCCAAAGAGTACTAAGGTGTGATCATGTTTTGCTTGTGAGAGAAGTTTAGTCAACGGGTCTGCCCAATTCAGATCCGTATGTATTTTGTAAATTTCTATGTCTACAATTCTCTGCACGGAGCTAATTTAGCTAATTGCTCCCACTTTCAATATGTATCCAGATTGTGACTTAGAGTCATCTAGATCGGTGTCAGCATCGACGTAACTCTTTACGATGAACTCTTTATCACCTCTATAACCGAGAAATATTTCCTTAGTCCTCTAAGGATAATTTTGACCGTTGTCCAACGATCTACTCCTAGATCAAAATTGTACTCCCTTGCCAAACTCAGGGCAGGGTATACAATAGGTCTGGTACACGGCATGGCATACTTTATAGAACCTATGGCTGAGGCATAGGGAATGACTTTCATTCTCTCTCTATCTTCTGCCGTGGTCGGGCTTTGAGACTTACCTCAACTTCACACCTTGCAACACAGGCAAGAACTCTTTCTTTGACTGTTCCATTTTGAACTACTTCAAAATCTTGTAAAGGTATGTACTCATTGAAAAAATCTTATCAAGCGTCTTGATCTATCTCTATAGATCTTGATGCTCAATATGTAAGCAGCTTCACCGAGGTCTTCCTTTGAAAAACTCCTTTCAAACACTCATTTATGCTTTTCAAAAAATTCTACATTATTTCTGATCAACAATATGTCATTCACATATACTTATCAGAAATGTTGTAGTGCTCCCACTCACTTTCTTGTAGATACAGGCTTCACCGCAAGTCTGTATAAAACTATATGCTTTGATCAACTCATCCCCCCCCCCCCCCCCCCCCCCCCCCCCCCCCCCCCCCCCCCCCCCCCCCCCCCCCCCCCCCCCCCCCCCCCCCCCCCCCCCCCCCCCCCCCCCCCCCCCCCCCCCCCCCCCCCCCCCCCCCCCCCCCCCCCCCCCCCCCCCCCCCCCCCCCCCCCCCCCCCCCCCCCCCCCCCCTAAAATACGGCAATCGCTAACATGATTCGTATAGACTTAAGCATCGCTACGAGTGAGAAAGTCTCATCGTAGTCAACTCCTTGAACTTGTCGAAAACCTTTCGCAACAAGTCGAGCTTTGTAGACAGTAACATTACCATCAGCGTCAGTCTTCTTCTTGAAGATCCATTTATTCTCTATGTCTTATCGATCATCGGGAAAGTCAACCAAAGTCCATACTTTGTTCTCATACACGGATCCTATCTCAGATTTCATGGCCTCAAGCCATTTTTCAGAATCTGGGCTCATCATCGCTTCCTCATAGTTCGTAGGTTCGTCATGATCTAGTAACATGACTTCTAGAATAGGATTACCGTACCACTCTGGTGCGGAACGTGCTCTGGTTGACCTACGAGGTTTGGTAGTAACTTGATCCAAAGTTTCATGATCATTATCATTAGCTTCCTCACTAGTTGGTCTGGGCATCACTACAAAAAAAATACACTTCCGTGATGATACGTGTTTGTCACAGTAGGTCACGTTTTCTGTCATGCATGTACATCCATGACAAATTTATGACAGAATCAAGATAGTCATACCTGTGCTGTCGTAGAAGTGTTCCATGACATTACCAAAATTATCATCACGGAAGTGTCCACTTCCATGATGATAAATCGCGCGTCACAGAAGTCCTTTCATCAAGGGTGACCGACACGTGGCATCCACCGTAACGAAACGCCGTTAAGCTATCGGGTCCGGTTTTGGATCCGATAACCCGTTAACAGCCCCGACCAATGGGGATTTTCCATGTGTAAAATCATCATTGGCTGGAGGGAACACGTGTCGGCTCGCCGTGGGACAGATGTCATCCACTCATTGGACCCAAAGCGCCTATGATACGTCGACATGTGGCACGGCCCAACAGAGGCCCATTCCTGTGAAAAGGCCAGCCCGTTTGACTTGGTCAAAAGGTGGCGGGCCGACCCACGGCAAGCCTGTTGACGGCCTGTTCGCATATAGCCCATTTACAGCCCGCTAACCCAGGGCCCGTTTACGGCCTATCCGAATTAGGCCCAGTAGCGTCATCTGGGCCGTCCAATATAATTCCAGCCCGTTTTAACTTTCGGCCCATGTATGGCCCATGACGTCTTTCAGCCCATATGAGGCCCTTAGTAACCCTCGGCCCATGGTAAAACTGGCCTGTAATGAACAGTGTATCACTTTATACCCATTAACGCCCCCCCCCCCCCCCCCCCCCCCCCCCCCCCCCCCCCCCCCCCCCCCCCCCCCCCCCCCCCCCCCCCCCCCCCCCCCCCCCCCCCCCCCCCCCCCCCCCCCCCCCCCCCCCCCCCCCCCCCCCCCCCCCCCCCCCCCCCCCCCCCCCCCCCCCCCCCCCCCCCCCCCCCCCCCCCCCCCCCCCCCCCCCCCCCCCCCCCCCCCCCCCCCCCCCCCCCCCCCCCCCCCCCCCCCCCCCCCCCCCCCCCCCCCCCCCCCCCCCCCCCCCCCCCCCCCCCCCCCCCCCCCCCCCCCCCCCCCCCCCCCCCCCCCCCCCCCCCCCCCCCCCCCCCCCCCCCCCCCCCCCCCCCCCCCCCCCCCCCCCCCCCCCCCCCCCCCCCCCCCCCCCCCCCCCCCCCCCCCCCCCCCCCCCCCCCCCCCCCCCCCCCCCCCCCCCCCCCCCCCCCCCCCCCCCCCCCCCCCCCCCCCCCCCCCCCCCCCCCCCCCCCCCCCCCCCCCCCCCCCCCCCCCCCCCCCCCCCCCCCCCCCCCCCCCCCCCCCCCCCCCCCCCCCCCCCCCCCCCCCCCCCCCCCCCCCCCCCCCCCCCCCCCCCCCCCCCCCCCCCAAGCATCGCTACGAGTGAGAAAATCTCATTGTAGTCAACACCTTGAACTTGTCGAAAACCTTTTGCGACAATTCGAGCTTTGTAGATAGTAACACTACTATCAGCGTCCGTCTTCCTCTTGAAGATCCATTTATTCTCCATGGCTTGCCGATCATCGGGCAAGTCAACCAAAGTCCATACTTTGTTCTCATACATGGATCTCATCTCAGATTTTATGGCCTCAAGCCATTTCGCGGAATCTGGGCTCATCATCGCTTCCTCATAGTTCGTAGGTTCATCATGGTCCAGTAACATGAATTCCAGAACAGGATTACCGTACCACTCTGGTGCGGACCGTACTCTGGTTGACCTACGAGGTTCAGTAGTAACTTGATCTGAAGTTTCATGATCATCATCATTAGCTTCCTCATTAATTGGTGTAGTAATCACTGGAACTGATTTCTGTGATGAACTACTTTTCAATTCGGGAGAAGGTACAATTACCTCATCAAGTTCTACTTTCCTCCCACTCACTTCTTTCGAGAGAAGCTCCTTCTCTAGAAAATATCCATTTTTAGCAACGAATATCTTGCCTTCGGATCTGTGATAGAAGGTGTACCTAACAGTTTCCTTTGGGTATCCTATGAAGACACATTTCTCCGATTTGGGTTCGAGCTTATCAGGTTGAAACCTTTTTCACATAAGCATCGCCGCTCCAAACTTTAAGAAACGACAGCTTAGGTTTCTTGCCAATCCATAGTTTCATACGGTGTCGCCTCAACGGATTTAGATGGTGCCCTATTTAACGTGAATGCAGCTGTCTCTAATGCATAACCCCAAAACGATAATGGTAAATCGGTAAGAGACATCATAGATCGCACCATATCCAATAAAGTACGGTTACGACGTTCGGACACACCATTATGCTGTGGTGTTCCAGGTGGCGTGAGTTGTGAAACTATTCCACATTGTTTCAACTGAAGACCAAACTCGTAACTCAAATATTCATCTCCACGATCAGATCGCAGAAATTTTCTTGTCACGATGATTTTCCACTTCACTCTGAAATTCTTTGAACTTTTCAAATGTTTCAGACTTATGCTTCATTAAGTAGATATAACCATATCTGCTCAAATCATCTGTGAAGGTAAGAAAATAACGATCCCCGCCACGAGCCTCAACACTCATTGGACCACAAACATCGGTATGTATTATTTCCAATAAGTCAGTAGCTCGTTCCATTTTTCCGGAGAACGGAGTTTTAGTCATGTTGCCCATGAGGCACGGTTCGCAAGCACCAAGTGATTCATAATCAAGTGATTCCAAAAGCCCATCAACATGGAGTTTCTTCATGCGCTTTATACCGATATGACCTAAACGGCAGTGCCACAAATAAGTTGCATTATCATTATTAACTTTGCATCTTTTGGCTTCAATATTATGAATATGTGTATCACTACGATCGAGATCCAACAAACTAATTTCATTGGGTATATGACCATCGAAGGTTTTATTCATGTAAACAGAACAACAATTATTCACTGACTTTAAATGAATAACTGTATTGCAATAAACATGATCAAATCATATTCATGCTTAACGCAAACACCAAATAACATTTATTTTGGTTTCAACACTAATCCCGAAAGTATAGGGAGTGTGCGATGATGATCATACACTGGTGCGCGTCAGTCCTAAACAAACGGTTTTTAACCCCTTTCCGCGACGGCATTTGGAACCGTCGCCAAGTGAGTGTGGGCGATAGGGGGGTCCTTCCCACACGACCCAGAAACCGTCGGGGATAGGGAGCCTTGATGCATACAGTTGTCCCTATATAACCGTTTCCGATATCTCGAATATCCCAAACGCTTCATCCTTGCTACTCGTTTGTGCTCGCATTGCCATCGCAGTCGGAGTTTTGTGGTTTTGCCTTAAACCAGACAGATTCTAGGCACGGGAGCTTTCCAGGCAGATTCTAGGCAGATTCCAGGCACGGGAGATTTACGATGCCTGGCACATCACAAATAGTTCATGATTATAAACCGTGTACGATAGGTAGACAATCACACACATTTAGTTTTCCCGCACCGTATGTGATAGTGTCTGACATCACACACGCTTTGCGAACGGCAACTGTGTGCATGCTTGCACACGTTTCCTCTCTGTGAACCGTCTCGGATTATGGTGTATATCGCAAACGTTTGTATTTTACCAACCGTGTGTGCCGTAATGACCTGCACAACGTAATTTCGCCCTAATTTAATTGCTGCTATTTAAAATTGTACCTAATTGAAACTTGAAAGTAGGCTATAGCTTTATTCATATCCATCAGGTTCAAACAACCAATGCATTATTCGATTCACAGGTACATATGTTTAAGAATTACAGAAGCACCAAATAAAGAATGATGTACAAGGTTCTATACTTGTACTATTACAGATGGTAAAGAAAGAGGCGACATACATTCCCATTGCTGAACAAGGTGAAGCGAAATGGCCCTATTGTGCTCTCCTGGATGCAGAAGGCATGCAGGACTCTAGTCCAACCCCTTGTGATGGTCGGCCACCAATCATGTAGTTTGAGAGGTAATCTTGAGTAAACTGCTTCAGGATCCACTGCAAAAGAAAAAAGATTCAGATATTGTCATCTAACACAACTCATTACGGGCAGTAAAAAGAAGGCTACATGGTTCTTACTTACCATCCTGCAGTTCACTGTTGTCTTGCATAAAGTGTAAACAAATAGTTTGATTGACATCTTTTGACCCATTTTAGTAACAATCTTTATCAGTTTCCTCAATGGATGCTGGTTCATGAATATCTCATTGCCCCATATGCAGAAAGGGTCGAAGTGTGGATCATTGGCAATGATATATGTACCTAAAAGCTAAACAACAATTGAAAAATGATGTAGTACAACACTCCATCCATCCCATTATATAAGATTTTATTACATGTATATCTAGACATCATCAGAACATTAAGGTAACACTCTTCCTTGTTGCTATGTAGCCTGGGATTGCATATTTAGTCATTCAGTACAATGCATGTTGCTAAACAACAATTGAAAAATGAAAAGGCATGTTAACTGCAATATCCTTAACAGCAACCATATATCGTAATTCATAGTGGTATTGTTGAAACTGTTATTGATGAAATTGAACTG
>JAAAWM010011424.1:0-78561 GCA_036873465.1 Thinopyrum obtusiflorum | reverse complement strand
GGCCATGGGAAACTAGTTCGCCATGACCTTCTCATCGCCGTTGGCCGCCTCGTGCTCAACTCGTAGAGCTGCAGGAACTCGGCAGGGTCGGGGGTGCCATCGTAGCGCGGAGGCAGGTCGGGCTTGAACTTCCCTGGCCAGACAATGCGGCGTAGCTCCGAGGTGAACGCACAGCATCCTGTCATGGCCGCAGGAGCCCGTGGAGGTGGAGCCTGATCTTGGCGCTCACGCACCACCACCTCGGGCGACGTGCGGTCTTGACGTGGCGGTGCTGGGAGCGCACGCGCCTCTCCTTGGGGCCGCTGCACCACTTGGCAGCTTTCTTCATCACGCGCCGGCGCCCTGCGCGGCGGGTCACGCCGTGGAGCCCACGCCTTGGCTCAGGGATGAAGTCTTGCCTGGAGGGTGGAGGAGGCGCACCGTGAGCCAAGTCGCCCGCAAGAGGTGGCAGAGGTGGCAGCGAGCGGGGCGGTGCAGGGGCCTCTCCTGCTGCGCTGACGAGCCCTGTGATGCGGTCCAACCAGTCCTCGTAGAGGTCGTCAGTCGGGCGATAGCGCAGGAGCTCGCGCGCCATGAGCAACGCAGCCTGCGCGTTCGCCGGCCCATGACGAGCATGGGAAGACGAACCGGCCGCCGGAGTCAGCGACGCAGTGGTGGTGCACCCATCACGCCGCACGGAGGGCTGCATCGACGAAGCCTGCTGCTCGTGGGCCGCGGGGCCGGTGGCGGCGTTTGCCGCGGGCGACGGGGAGCACCGTCGCCTGCAGGCTCCATCTTGGCGACGCGAGCGGCGAGGGCGGCCCGGCGCTCAGCACGAACTCGACGAGCATAATCCATGGGGACGGCGAAACGGGAGCGGATCGACCAGAGGAAGAGAGGCTCCGACACACCCCTACCTGGCACGCCAAATGTTGGATTCCGGGCTCCGCAGACCCTGGATAGATTCAAACTCTGGGGTGCGTGCGAAGAACTCAACCTCCCCGGTCTGCGAACTCAAAGGTCCCACGGCCTAGCTCGATTTACTGGAAGGAAACGAGACACAACAGTTTACCCAGGTTCGGGCCACCTTGCGGTGTAAAACCCTACTCCTGCTTTGTGGTGGATTGCCTCGAGGTGGGCTGAGGATGAACTAGTAAAGTGGGAGAACAACCTCAGGAGGTGTGTTCTTGTGCTCGAGTGAGATGGTGAGGGTGTGAGGTTGGAACGGATCTGATCCCTCTCTACGGTGGTGGCTACGCTCTATTTATAGTGTCCTTGGTCCTCTTCCCAAATGAAGGTGGGAAGGGATCCCACAACGGCCAAATTCGAAGGGAGACAACTAGTACATCTTATCCTGACGAAAGGTGTGTCTTCGCCTGCAAAGTTTCTGGCCGTGATGCCGCGGTGGGCTCGGTGATGACCTCCGTCCTGCCGTCCTGGCGGTCTTGGTCTTGTAGCACGGAAATGGAAACCTTTAGTTGATTCCTCGGGACTCCGCGCCTGCGCTTGCCTCCTTAGAACCAAAGAGGAAACCTGCTGCTCTGCGCCCGCTGGCGCCCGCCTGGCCTTGGTCGTCATGGCTCGCGTCATCCGAACCTCACAAGGTGAGGGCTTGCATAGAAATCTCCGCTCCTCGGGAGCCAGCCTGAGAGGCCGCTCCTTCTGGAGGTCTTGACGCCGTCCGCCTCGTGAGGGTCTTGTGTTGCTGGTGCTGAAGATGGGTCATACCAGGCCACTGATGGAGCCACACCGTGGGCCACAGGGAGGCAAGTCTGGGTACCCCGGTTCCCAGAACGCCGACAAATACCATATGATACACATCAACCAACTCTAGTGTCACCTAGATACTCCAATGTCACCATGAGTATCCATGAGTTGATTATACGATATGCATCAAACAATTTCATATTCATAATACTCAATCCAACACAAAGAACTTCAAAGAGTCCCCCAAGATTTCTACTGGAAGAACAAGGATGAAAACATGCATCAACCCCTATGCATAGATTACCCCAATGTCACCTCGGGAATCCATGAGTTGAGTGCCAAAACATATTTCAAGTGAATCAATATGATGCCCCATTGTCACCACAGGTATTCATAGCAAGACATACATCAAGTGCTCTCAAATCCGTAAAAGTATTCAATCCGATAAAACAAAATCTCAAAGGGAAAACTCAATTCATCACAACAAGATAAAGAGGGGAAAACACCATATGATCCAACTATATTAACAAAGTTCGCGATACATCAAGATCATGCCAAATCAAGAACACGAGAGAGAGAGAGATAGAGAGATTAAACACATAGCTACTGGTACAAACCCTCAGCCCCGAGGGTGGACTACTCCCTCCTCATCATGGTGGCCGCCGGGATGAGGAAGATGGCCTTCGGTGATGATTTCCCCCTCCGGCGGGGTGCCGGAATAGGGTCTAGATTGGTTCGTGGCTATAGAGGCTTATGGAAGTGGAACTTTCGATCTAGGTTTATTTTTGTGGGATTTCTGTATATATATATATATAATTTTTCAGCGTTGGAATCACGTGAAGATGGGCCTCAGGAGGCCCACCACCCACCAGGGCGCGCCAGGGGGGTGGCGCGCCCTGGTGTCTTGTGGGCAGCAGCCCCCCCCCCCTCTGGTGGTTCTTTGCCCCATTATTTCTCTTTTCTTCCAAAAAAATCAAAATGTTTCATCCAATTCCGAGAACTTTTATTTTTGCACAAAAAACAACACCATGGTAGTTCTACTGAAAACTGCGTCAGTCCGGGTTAGTTCCATTCGAATCATACGAAAACCATATAATATTGTTGTAAACACGTCATGAATACTTCATAAATTATACATACGTTGGAGATGTATCAGGTTAGGACACAACTTATGATCTCGAGGTAGATTAAGCTTTTACTCGATACACAATCGTCAATACAATCAAAGCAGGACATAGGGTATTACCTCTTCGAGAGGGCCTGAACTTGGGTAAATATTGCCTCCTTCGTCCCTTGTTACCCATCAATCCAAGATCCGCAGCCCGGGACCCCCTACCCCGAGGTCTGTCAATTTTAGTACCGACATTGGTGCTTTCAATGATAATTCCGTTGTGCGATCAAAGAAAAGATCAATGGCTAGGGGGGGGGGGGGGGGGGGGGGGGGGGGGGGGGGGGGGGGGGGGGGGGGGGGGGGGGGGGGGGGGGGGGGGGGGGGGGGGGGGGGGGGGGGGGGGGGGGGGGGGGGGGGGGGGGGGGGGGGGGGGGGGGGGGGGGGGGGGGGGGGGGGGGGGGGGGGGGGGGGGGGGGGGGGGGGGGGGGGGGGGGGGGGGGGGGGGGGGGGGGGGGGGGGGGGGGGGGGGGGGGGGGGGGGGGGGGGGGGGGGGGGGGGGGGGGGGGGGGGGGGGGGGGGGGGGGGGGGGGGGGGGGGGGGGGGGGGGGGGGGGGGGGGGGGGGGGGGGGGGGGGGGGGGGGGGGGGGGGGGGGGGGGGGGGGGGGGGGGGGGGGGGGGGGGGGGGGGGGGGGGGGGGGGGGGGGGGGGGGGGGGGGGGGGGGGGGGGGGGGGGGGGGGGGGGGGGGGGGGGGGGGGGGGGGGGGGGGGGGGGGGGGGGGGGGGGGGGGGGGGGGGGGGGGGGGGGGGGGGGGGGGGGGGGGGGGGGGGGGGGGGGGGGGGGGGGGGGGGGGGGGGGGGGGGGGGGGGGGGGGGGGGGGGGGGGGGGGGGGGGGGGGGGGGGGGGGGGGGGGGGGGGGGGGGGGGGGGGGGGGGGGGGGGGGGGGGGGGGGGGGGGGGGGGGGGGGGGGGGGGGGGGGGGGGGGGGGGGGGGGGGGGGGGGGGGGGGGGGGGGGGGGGGGGGGGGGGGGGGGGGGGGGGGGGGGGGGGGGGGGGGGGGGGGGGGGGGGGGGGGGGGGGGGGGGGGGGGGGGGGGGGGGGGGGGGGGGGGGGGGGGGGGGGGGGGGGGGGGGGGGGGGGGGGGGGGGGGGGGGGGGGGGGGGGGGGGGGGGGGGGGGGGGGGGGGGGGGGGGGGGGGGGGGGGGGGGGGGGGGGGGGGGGGGGGGGGGGGGGGGGGGGGGGGGGGGGGGGGGGGGGGGGGGGGGGGGGGGGGGGGGGGGGGGGGGGGGGGGGGGGGGGGGGGGGGGGGGGGGGGGGGGGGGGGGGGGGGGGGGGGGGGGGGGGGGGGGGGGGGGGGGGGGGGGGGGGGGGGGGGGGGGGGGGGGGGGGGGGGGGGGGGGGGGGGGGGGGGGGGGGGGGGGGGGGGGGGGGGGGGGGGGGGGGGGGGGGGGGGGGGGGGGGGGGGGGGGGGGGGGGGGGGGGGGGGGGGGGGGGGGGGGGGGGGGGGGGGGGGGGGGGGGGGGGGGGGGGGGGGGGGGGGGGGGGGGGGGGGGGGGGGGGGGGGGGGGGGGGGGGGGGGGGGGGGGGGGGGGGGGGGGGGGGGGGGGGGGGGGGGGGGGGGGGGGGGGGGGGGGGGGGGGGGGGGGGGGGGGGGGGGGGGGGGGGGGGGGGGGGGGGGGGGGGGGGGGGGGGGGGGGGGGGGGGGGGGGGGGGGGGGGGGGGGGGGGGGGGGGGGGGGGGGGGGGGGGGGGGGGGGGGGGGGGGGGGGGGGGGGGGGGGGGGGGGGGGGGGGGGGGGGGGGGGGGGGGGGGGGGGGGGGGGGGGGGGGGGGGGGGGGGGGGGGGGGGGGGGGGGGGGGGGGGGGGGGGGGGGGGGGGGGGGGGGGGGGGGGGGGGGGGGGGGGGGGGGGGGGGGGGGGGGGGGGGGGGGGGGGGGGGGGGGGGGGGGGGGGGGGGGGGGGGGGGGGGGGGGGGGGGGGGGGGGGGGGGGGGGGGGGGGGGGGGGGGGGGGGGGGGGGGGGGGGGGGGGGGGGGGGGGGGGGGGGGGGGGGGGGGGGGGGGGGGGGGGGGGGGGGGGGGGGGGGGGGGGGGGGGGGGGGGGGGGGGGGGGGGGGGGGGGGGGGGGGGGGGGGGGGGGGGGGGGGGGGGGGGGGGGGGGGGGGGGGGGGGGGGGGGGGGGGGGGGGGGGGGGGGGGGGGGGGGGGGGGGGGGGGGGGGGGGGGGGGGGGGGGGGGGGGGGGGGGGGGGGGGGGGGGGGGGGGGGGGGGGGGGGGGGGGGGGGGGGGGGGGGGGGGGGGGGGGGGGGGGGGGGGGGGGGGGGGGGGGGGGGGGGGGGGGGGGGGGGGGGGGGGGGGGGGGGGGGGGGGGGGGGGGGGGGGGGGGGGGGGGGGGGGGGGGGGGGGGGGAATCCATGGATCAACTTGAACCCTCGCTATGGCGATATCTTCTTCCCCGACCAGCTCTTCATGTCTGACATCATGGTTCTTCACGCCGACTCAATGGGCCATCTAGCGCCCGTCGAGAACTTTGCCCCGGACCAGGTCATCACTTTCGAGAGCTTGGTGTACACCGCCGATTCATGTGGTGAGCTCGTCCTTTCCGGCTGGACTCCAGACCGGATCAAAAACCCTTCATCCATCATGGGCTCAACCCTAGAGCCGATCTCTGATCTAAACCTCGGATCCGATCATTCGGCGGATCTGGCCCCATCTGAGGAGCCGATCACTGCCACGCCAGGTGAGGGCCTCAACCTCGAATTAGGCCCCGACCTCAATCTGAGTTCAAATGTGGACCCTACATCAAGTCCGGATCCGATCTCTCCAATTGGTGGCTAGAGTCAAACTTGGCCAACCAACATGCCGAGCTCGCGTCAAGCAACGCCCGGATCATGCTTCGAGTCAACCCGGCTTCTAGCCAGGCCATGAACCCCGATGATCTGCCCCCCCCCCTTAATGAGATCCTAGATCGCATTCAAAGTTTATCGATCTTGAACGATCAAACCTCGGTCTATGACAAGATCGGACTTAAAGCTGACGCCATGGAAATTTATGTCCCACCCACTACCCACCTAGTCGCCACGATCGATGACTTAACCAACGTGTTGAAATTATGACGAAGCCACCGACATGGATGAAGATGTCGGCGGCACTCCAGAAATGACTACGCCTTCGGCCAACACGGGCAGATGGACTGTAACATCCACATATGACGTATATATGGTGGATACCCCTAAAAATCCATTGAGACGCCAACACAGACATCCGAAGGGTACCAACGGCGGCCCCAGTCGACACAACACGGTCGCCACTTATAACGGCGCCACGACTGATGGAGCCGAGGACCAGGGAAAGGAAATTCAAGCCTCCCCAGAACGGCATAACAGCCTCGCGGGGGGCGCCCGAGGATGAAGACCTCGACGATCTCTTCGACGAGGCATACAACGCAATTATTTACCTGAAACCGAGGAGGATGAAAGCCTCAGAACCGAGGACAATGTAGTCCCTGAGGACCCTTACGAGCAAGAGAGGTTCACACGGTGCTTGGTGGCCACGGCCAAAACCATGAAGAAGAAGCGACAGCTGCACGCCGATCAGAGTGGGCTCAATGATAAGTGGGCAGAAGTTCTCGCAGCCGAACATGATCTTGAAGAACAGTGCCGGAATTCGATGATGAAGCAACCAACGACATGCTCCTAATGCGCGGTCGGGCCGACCAACCTGATTGACCCCCTAGATGGCGCGATAGGCTAACAAGGGAAAATAGAAAGGGATTTCTATTTCTATGCCCCTCTTCACTTAGTCCTCCTTAGTTTTGCCCACGCTCTAAGCCAGTCCTAAGTTTTCCCCTCCACCTCGTGTCCCACCCTCGAAAGAGCCCAACCGGGGGTTTGCCGTCGGGTCAAAGCCTTTGATCGTTACTGGGCGTGGTTTCTGACTCGTGGGACACCCCGGTCAGCGGCTGCCCACTCGTAGATGGTTTGCGCATATACTGACTTGTGGGACACCTCTGTCAGCGGTTGTGCGCTCATAGATAGTGGGTGCATATTCTGACTTGTGGGACACCTCTGTAAGGGGGGGGGGGGGGGGGGGGGGGGGGGGGGGGGGGGGGGGGGGGGGGGGGGGGGGGGGGGGGGGGGGGGGGGGGGGGGGGGGGGGGGGGGGGGGGGGGGGGGGGGGGGGGGGGGGGGGGGGGGGGGGGGGGGGGGGGGGGGGGGGGGGGGGGGGGGGGGGGGGGGGGGGGGGGGGGGGGGGGGGGGGGGGGGGGGGGGGGGGGGGGGGGGGGGGGGGGGGGGGGGGGGGGGGGGGGGGGGGGGGGGGGGGGGGGGGGGGGGGGGGGGGGGGGGGGGGGGGGGGGGGGGGGGGGGGGGGGGGGGGGGGGGGGGGGGGGGGGGGGGGGGGGGGGGGGGGGGGGGGGGGGGGGGGGGGGGGGGGGGGGGGGGGGGGGGGGGGGGGGGGGGGGGGGGGGGGGGGGGGGGGGGGGGGGGGGGGGGGGGGGGGGGGGGGGGGGGGGGGGGGGGGGGGGGGGGGGGGGGGGGGGGGGGGGGGGGGGGGGGGGGGGGGGGGGGGGGGGGGGGAGAGGTTGCACGGTCGTAGATGGTGGGCACATATTCTGACTTGTGGGGCACCTCTGTCAGCGGCTACACGGTCGTAGGTGGTGGTCTCAGTTACTGGCACGTGGGACACCTCTGTCAGTGGCTGCATGGTCGTAGGTGGTGGTCGAAGTTACCGGCTTGTGGGACACCTTTGTCAGCGGCTGCGCCAAAAGGAAAAAAGAGGTGGCTTATTAAGCCAGGAGGAGTACTTGAACCAGAGACCACACGCTCAAAGAGAGGCGCAAGAGCCAACCGACCAAGTATGTGTACGTGATTTTTTAAACAGTCCTCACCATTTTATGCACTAAACGAAGCGAGGCATAAACCAACTGCTTACTCACTATATGTAGTATACCATTAGGGTGTTAATAGTTTTTGCAAGCCATTTGGTGTGGCAAATGCACTTTAGTCAACCAAATTAGTTTAGTGCAGAATAATGGATTGGTGAATGAACTTGGGACAAACAAAGTAACAAATGTAGGCCACAAAAATTAGTTTAGTCCTTAAAAATCATTTGTTTGGTGAAGGAAGTGCACTAAATAATTTTGAAAGCAGGCCACATTGGACTTGTGTGGATTTGAAGGCACATGCACATGTAAATGGCCACATACATGACAAAATCCATGATAACATGCCCAAATTTTGCACAACTATTGGTGTAACCATAGTGGACAATGTTTCATAGGAATTTGCAATTATTTTGTAATAAAAATTAATTTTCCATTTTCCAAGCCCTGAAATGGCTTTTCTTTGTGAATGAAGTGCCTTAAATAATTTTGAAATTTGCCCCATTTCATTTTTTTCATCAAAAGCAGGCCAGATTGGATGGGCACTGACCACGTTTCAGCAATTTCAGAGTAATATTGCTATATTTCTTGCATTTAGTTGAATTCCATTGAATTCTCCAAAAAGGCCCAAATTTGCACTACAAGTGTGATGTAGATTGCTCCTGAAATTTTTGAAAAATCATTTTATGCTACAATATTGGTATTGGATGAACTTGGGACAAGGCAAGTAGCAATTCCAAACCATCTTGTATGAATGGTCAACACTACAAGTTTGACCCAAGTTTGAAAAAAACAAAGAAAATGAAAAAGGCTGAAAAATTCAAATGCCTTTGCACTGAGCCATCTTATGTGCACTAGTTTGAGGGAAAAATACTAAACTTGCAATACAACAAGTCTGGAAAAAAAACCTTCACAAAATTGTCTATCTACAATGGACTTGTGTGGATTTGAAGGCACATGATAACATGCCCAAATTTGGCACAACTATTGGTGTAACCATAGTGGACAATGTTTCATAGGAATTTGCTATTATTTTGTAATAAAAATTAATTTTCCATTTTCCAAGCCCCTGAAATGGTTTTTCTTTGTGAACGAAGTGCCTTAAATAATTTTGAAATTTGTCCCATTTCATTTTTCATCAAAAGTAGGCCAGATTGGATGGGCACTGACTAGGTTTCAGCAATTTCAGAGTAATATTGCTATATTCCTTGTATTTAGTTGAATTCCATTGAATTCTCTGAAAAGGCCCAAATTTGCACTACAAGTATGATGTAATTGCTCCTGAAATTTTTGAAAAATCATTTTATGCTACAATATTAGTGTTGGATGAACTTGGGACAAGGCAAGTAGCAATTCCAAACCATTTAGTTTGAATGGTCAACACTACAAGTTTGACCCAAATTTGAAAAAATAAAGAAAATGAAAAAAGGCTCAAAAATTCAAATGCCTTTGCACTGAGCCATCTTATGTGCACTAGTTTGTGGTAAACTTGCAATACAACAAGTCTGAAAAAAACCTTCACAAAATTCCCTATCTAGAATGGAGTTGTGTGGATTTAAAGGCACGCGCACATGGAAAATGGTCACATACATGGCAAAATTCTTGATAACATGCCCAAATTTAGCACAACTATTGGTGTAACCATAGTGGACAATCTTTCATAGGAATTTGCAATTATTTTGTAATAAAAAACTAATTTTCCATTTTCCAAGCCCCTGAAATGGCTTTTATTTGTGAAGGAAGTGCCTTAAATAATTTTGAAATTTGTTCCATTTAATTTTTCATCAAAAGCAGGCCACATTGGATGGGCACTGACCAGGTTTCAGCAATTTCGGAGTAATATTGCTATATTCCATGCATTTAGTTGAATTTATTTGAATTATCCGAGAAGGCCCAAATTTGCACTACAAGTGTGATGTAGGTTGCTCCTGAATTTTTGAAAAAACATTTTATGCTACAATATTGGTGTCGGATGAACTTGGGACAAGGCAAGTAGCAATTCCAAACCATTTTGTATGAATGGTCAACACTGCAAGTTTGACCCAAGTGTTAAAAAAACAAAGAAAATGAAAAAAGGCTAAAAAATTCAAATGCCTTTGCACTGAGCCATCTTATGTGCCTTTGTTTCTGAAAAAAATACTAAACTTACAATACAACAAGTTAAAGAAACCTTCACAAAATTGACACTGTTCGATTGAAAACACCCAATTATTTTCGCATCTTCATGAAATTTGGCTCACCACTAGTCACACACAAGGAAACATGGCACACATAGGAAATTCAAACATGCATAGCAACAAACATTCAAATTGAACATTCGAACAACACAAAATTCATTTTAAGTTTATAATTTGTACAGACATAAACCCTAAACAAAGCCACTGACCATCGTCGTCGAGCCGCTGCCGACGCTGAAGATGTCCTCATCGTCCTCCTCCTCCTTTTTGTCCTCGTCACCGTCTCTCATGAGGTCGATGGTGTCGTCAGCCACCGAGGCGACGACTGCCTGTCGCAACCCTGGCGAGTCCACCGGGTCATCGGGGTGGCGCTGCGACCCTTTTGTCGATTCACACAGCCCCAGGAGTAGCCCCGACAGGTCTTCAGGGTCGCCGGGCTCGCCGGCCACCGCCCCCTGTACTCCGCTAGCAGCGGCGGCTCCGGCTCGGGACTGGAAACGCGTAGGGGGGCGTGCGAGCTCGCCCCGGGCTTAGGCTTGGGAACGCACAAGGGTCGCGCGAGCTCGCCCCGGGCTCGCGATTGGGCACAAGCAGGGGGGCGCGCGAGCATGCCCGTGCTCGGGCTTGGACATGAGCAGGGGGCTGATACGCCCATTTTGCATCATGATTACCTACTGTCATTTATAATGTTTTTATGCATAATAATGCTTTTTGGAGTAATTCTAATGACTTTTCTCTCATAATATGCAAGGTTCACACAAAGAGGGAGAATACCGGCAGCTGGAATTCTGGACCTGAAAAAGCTACGTCAGGCCACCTATTCTACACAACTCCAAATGAGCTGAAACTTCACAGAGAATTTTTATGCAATATTTAAGAATTATTGGAGCAAATAACTACCAGAGGGGGCCCACTAGGTGGGCACAACCCACCTGGGCGCACCAGGGAGCCCAAGCGTGCCCTGGTGGGTTGTGCCCTCCTCGGCCCACCTCCGGTGCCCCTCTTCTGGTATATAAGTCATTTTGACTTAGGAAAAAAATAAGGAGAGGACTTTCGGATGAAGCGCCGCCGTCTCGAGGCGGAACTTGGGCAGGAGCACTTTTGCCCTTCGACGGAGCGATTTCACCGGGGGAACTTCCCTCCCGGAGGGGGAAATCAACATCATCATCATCACCAACAACTCTCCCATCTTGGGGAGGGCAATCTCCATCAACATCTTCAATAGCACCATCTCCTCTCAAACCCTAGTTCATCTCTTATGTTCAATCTTTGTACCGGAACCTTAGATTGGTGCTTGTGGGTGACTAGTAGTGTTGATTACATCTTGTAGTTGATTACTATATGGTTTATTTGGTGGAAGATTATATGTTCAGATCCATTATGCTATTTAATACCCTTGTGATGTGGACCATGATTATCATTTGTGAGTAGTTACTTTTGTTCTTGAGGTCACGGGAGAAATCTTGTTGCATGTAATCATGTGAACTTGATATGTGTTCGATATTTTGATGGTATGTATGTTGTGATTCCCTTAGTGGTGCCATGTGAACGTCGACTACATGGCACTTCACCTTATTAGGGCCTAAGGGAATGCATTGTAGAGTAGTTATTAGATGATGGGTTGCGAGAGTGACATAAGCTTAAACCCTAGTTTATGCGCTACTTTGTAAGGGACTGATTTGGATCCAAAAGTTTAATGCTATGGTTAGATTTATCTTAATACTTTTCTCGTAGTCACGGATGCTTGCGAGAGGGTTAATCATAAGTAGGAGGTTTGTTCAAGTAAGAACAGCACCTAAGCACCGGTCCACCCACCTATCAAATTATCAAAGTAGCGAACACGAACCAAACCAACATGATGAAAGTGACTAGATGAAATTCCCGTGTACCCTCAAGAACGCCTTGCTTGTCATAAGAGACCATTTTGGCCTGTCCTTTGTCATAAAAGGATTGGGCTACCTTGCTGCATATTATTTGTTGTTACCGTTACTTGCTCGTTACAAATTATCTTGCTATCAAACTACTCGTTACTTATAATTTCAGTGCTTGCAGAGAATACCTTGCTGAAAACCGCTTGTCATTTCCTTCTGCTCCTTGATACGTCTCCAACGTATCTATAATTTTTGATTGTTCCATGCTGTTATATTATCATTCTTGGATGTTTTACAATCATTTTATAATCAGTTTATATCATTTTTTGGTACTAACATATTGACATAGTGCCCAGTGCCAGTTGTTGTTTTCTGCATGTTTTTTACATCGCAGGAAATCAATATCAAACGGAGTCCAAAGGCTGCGAAACTTTTTGTGGATTTTTTGGACCAGAAGACATCTAGTGGGCCAAAGAAGTACCGAAGAGGGAGCCCGAGGTGAGCACAAGACACCAGGGCGTGCCTGGAGGCCCAGGCGCGCCCTGGTGGGTTGTGCCCACCTCGGTGGCCTCCCGCACCGCCTCTTTGCTCTATAAATGCCCCAATATTCCAGAAACCCTAGGCGAGTCGACGAAAATCAATTCCAACCGCCGCAAGTTCCAGAACCACCAGATCCAATCTAGATAGCATCACGGAGGGGTTCATCATGCCCGTTGGTGCCTCTCCGATGATGCATGAGTAGTTCTTTGTAGACCTATGGGTCTGTAGTTAGTAGCTAGATGGCTTCCTCTCTCTCTTTTTATTCTCAATACAATGGACTCTTGGAGATCCATATGATGTAACTCTTTTTGCGGTGTGTTTGTTGGGATCCGATGAACTTTGAGTTTATGATCAGATCTATCTTTTTATCCATGAAAGTTATTTGAGTCTTCTTTGATATCTTATATGCATGATTGCTTATTGCCTCGTATTTCTTCTCCGATATTTGGTTTTTTTTGGCCAACTTGATCTATTTATCTTGCAATGGGAAGAGGTGCTTTGTGATGGGTTTGATCTTATGGTGCTTGATCCCAGTGACAGAAGGGGAACCGACACGTATGTATTGTTGCTATTAAGGATAACAAGATGAGGTCTATTTCTACACAAATAGATCTTGTCTACCTCATGTCATCGTTCTTATTGCATTACTCTGTTTCTCCATGAACTTAATACACTAGATGCATGTTGGATAGCGGTCGATGTGTGGAGTAATAGTAGTAGATGCATGCAGGAGTCGGTCTACTAATCTTGGACGTGATGCCTATATAATGATCATTGCCTGGATATCGTCATGATTATTTGAAGTTTTATCAATTGCCCAACAGTAATTCGTTTACCCACTGTTTGCTATTTTTCTCGAGAGAAGCCACTAGTGAAATCTACGGCCCCCGGGTCTCTTCTTTATTATATTTGCCTTCACGGTCTATTTTTATTTGCTTTTATTTTCAGATTTATTAAAACAAAAATACAAAAATACCTTGTTGCACTTTATCTTATTTGCGATCCATTTATTCAATCTATTACAACTTTCTCACGTCCACTTGCCAATTTCTGGCGCTGTTGCCCGAAAGGATTGACAACCCCTTTAACACGTCGGGTTGCGAGTATTTGTTATTTGTGTGCAGGTGCTGTTTACGTAGTGCTGCTTGGTTCTCCTACTGGTTGATAACCTTGGTCTCATCAATGAAGGAAATACCTACCGTTGCAGTGCTGCATCATCCCTTCCTCTTTGGGGAAATGCCGACGTAGTTCTAGCAGACATCAAAAGGAATTTCTGGCGCCGTTGCCGGGGAGACATGATCAACATCTACCAGGTTCCTAATCACAAATATCATCTCCTTACAATTTACATTATTTTCCATTTGCCTCTCGTTTTCCTCTCCCCCACTTCACAAAAAATTGCCATTTTATTCCCTCTTTTTAGTTCGCCGTTTCCTCGTCAGATCTGTTTTGTGTGCAACTTTGCTTTTGTCGTTATGGTTAGTTCTTCCTCTATTGCGTGCACCCCCGGGAACGAAGTTCTTAATTTCAAACAAAGGGGAGGGGAGAATTTAAAAGATGCTTGGTATAGGATTTGCAATGCTCATAATAGATCTATCCGTAAGCAATCTACCATTGTTCTTCTTCGCTGTTTTTATGTGGGCATCACCACTTGGGAATTTCTTGATGTGTGTCTCTCTTGATGCTCTTAATGCTATGGGGAATTTATTGGGCTCACCACCTCTTATGATTAATGAAACAACTTTGACTCTTGAGCATGTCATGGAAAGACTAGATGCTATTGAAAGGAAAATGCTTACCGAAGAACATATTGAAAACTTGGATAAAAAGATGCATAATTTTGCCAATAAAATTGGGTCAAAAGCGGGAGAAGTTTTTAAGCTGCTAAAAGAAAAAGGGACCATAATCCATGAAAGAATTGAAGAAATCCCGTCTCGGATTGATAAACTGGAAGAAATCTTTAGTAATTTAAGCACGGCTTTTGCTTCCGCTAAAACTATCAAAAAAAACCGTAAAAATGGCAAGATTAATCAAGTTACTAAGAACAAGGGTGCAACTTCTAGTCATAATAATAAAGAAGATCTTAAGATGATTAGTATTCACCCAGACTTCGTTGAAGTTATAAGAGATCCTTTGTGCAAAAATGAATTCTTTAAACTTGTTCCTCGGAGCATTGTCATTGAAAATTTGTATGCTAAATCCTTGAAGAATTCTAAGTTTTTGATTGAAGAGTTGGAAAACAAAAATGAAAATACGCAGATCCTTGCTTTATGCCTAGCTAGGGGCTAAAATGTTAGCGCTTGTTGGGAGGCAACCCAATGAATAAAATTTATTTTTGCCTTTTGCTTTCTATTCTTGAGTGTTTGCACAATTATGCTACTGTTATGATTGTGTTTTTTGTGTTTTAACTAGTGTTTGTGCCAAGGAAAGTCTTTAGGATCATGTTGGGTGATAGTTAATTTGATCTTGCAGAAAAACAGAAACTTTTGCGCTAACGAAAATAATTCTCATTTTTAACAGAAGCATGATAAAATACCAATTATTTTTGAAGAAGATTAATATACAAATTTCTAACGTTGTTCTAATTTTTAAGAATTTTTGGAGTTTCAGAAGTATTCGAAATATCCAGATTGCTATAGGCTGTTCTGTTTTTTGACAGATTCTGTTTTCTTTGCGTTGTGTGCTTGTTTTGATGATTCTATGGTTTTCTTTGAAGAGTTTTTGCCATAGAAAAGTTGGAATAAAGTATATATAATGCTATAATAAAATATGAATGGGTTTTCAACAGTACTTATAGTAGTGTTTTGCTTTCTTATACTAACAGATCTCATGAAGGTTTTGTTGAGTTTTGTGTGATTGAAGTTTTCAAGTTTTGGGTTATGTTACGATGGATGAAGGAATAAGGAGTAAGAAGAGCCTAAGCTTGGGGATGCCCATGGCATCCCAAGCTATTATCCAAAGAGAAGCAAGCAACTAAGCTTGGGGATGCCCGAGTGGCATCCCCTCTTTCTTCTAACGACCATCGGTATTTTACTTGGAACTATATTTTTATTCGTCACATACTATGAGTTTTGCTTGGAGCGTCTTGTATGATATGAGTCTTTGCTTGTTTTGCTTTTTGTTTTAAGTCTTGAATCCTTGCTGGACACACCTATTTGAGAGATCCAAAATTATGACATGACTTGTTAGAATTGCTCTCTATGCTTCACGTAAATCTTTATGAGCTATGGAATTGCTCTAGTTCTTCACTTATATCTTTTTTGCACGGTGTGCTTTGTTATTTTTGAAGAAATGCCCTCATGCTTCACTTAGATTTATTTGAGAGTTAGTAATTTTTTTTAAGAAATTCTCTCTTGCTTCACTTAAATTAATTTGAGAGAAAGAAATATTATGCTCGTGATCTTCACTTATATTTGTTTGAGCTTATCAAAAGCAACACATGAAAATTAGTTCCAAAGTGATAGATATCCAAGAAGTATGTAATAAAAACTTTCATGAAGATCATTGGACAAAATAAACTTGATTCCTTGTAATAGTTTTGAGATATGATGATGTGATATGTGAGTTATATTAATGAGTAATTATGCTTTAGTAAGAATATTGGTGTTAAGGTTTGTGATTCCCTATGCAAGCACGGAAGTCAATAGTTATGCAATGAAATTACATCCTACTTGTGGTGCATTATTCGGTGTTAATTATGCTTAATGCTCGCTTGTGAGATTTTTCGTTTCTTAGTCGGTCGCTTCTCAATCTTTTGCTAGCCTTCATTTTGCACTTAGTGTAATCACTACTTGTGCATCCAAAATCCTTTAAACCAGTTTTACCACATGAGTCCACCATTACCTACCTATATGCGGTATTCTTTTACCGTTCTAAGCAAATTTGTATGTGCCATCTCTAAATTTCAAAATAAACTTCTCTTTTGTGTGCTCGTACCGCTCATGAAACGGTAGGGGGTGGCTAATATATTTCCATGCTAGATATGTTATTCTCAAGATGAGTGTTTATTCACTTGTCATTGCATGAGAGTAAGGCAAAGGTGTTAGGGATCCCAGTCCCGAAATGAAAATTGAATTTACTATATGTTGTCAAATAATAAATTCCTTGGAAAGTGTTGGTATGGAAGGCACCCTTGGATACGGCTAGCCATGAAAAGTGAAAGTATGGTTGAAAAAGGAATAAACTTTAATTTTTGTTTGGGAACCGCCTATGATATATCTAGCATGGAAAGTATTGGGAACTACTCATTCGTTCTCGTTGACAGGAAAAGCATGCCTCCCAAAATGTTTTATCTCTATCTTTTTCGCTTTGAGCTCTGGCACCTCTACAAATCCCTACTTCCCTCCGCGAAGGGCCTTTCTTTTACTTTATGCATTTTTTATTTTTTATTTGAGTCTCCATCTTCTCTTATAAAGCACCAACTAAGGGGCACTATGATCGTACTTGAGCATTGGGTGTAGCTAATATGTGAGTGTGTTTCATGAATGGATCAATGATTGAGCATAATGGGCTAGGGATAAATTATTTTAGCGTTGATATTTTGAAAGAGATGGTTGCTTGTTGATATGCTTGAGTATTGAAATTATCATGTCAAAACTAGACTATTGCTTTGAACCATATAAAAGTCCAAATGTCCATGCTATAAAGAAAAGAATATGTGATGAACATGTTAAGCTGTATTCCACATCAAAAATTATGTTTTTATCATTTACCTACTCGAGGACGAGCAAGAATTAAGCTTGGGGATGCTGATACGTCTCCAACGTATCTATAATTTTTTATTGTTCCATGCTGTTATATTATCATTCTTGGATGTTTTACAATCATTTTATAATAATTTTATATCATTTTTGGTACTAACCTATTGACATAGTGCCCAGTGCTAGTTGCTGTTTTCTGCATGTTTTTTACATCGCAGTAAATCAATATCAAACGGAGTCCAAACGCAGCGAAACTTTTTGTGGATTTTTTTGGACCAGAAGACATCCAGTGGGCCAAAGAAGTACCGAAGAGGGAGCCCGAGGTGAGCACAAGACACCAGGGCGCGCCTGGAGGCCCAGGCGCGCCCTGGTGGGTTGTGCCCACCTTGGTGGCCTCCCACACCGCCTCTTTGCTCTATAAATACCCCAATATTCCAGAAACCCTAGGGGAGTCGACAAAAATCAATTCCAGCCACCGCAAGTTCCAGAACCACCAGATCCAATCTAGACACCATCACGGAGGTGTTCATCATGCCCATTGGTGCCTCTCCGATGATGCGTGAGTAGTTCTTTGTAGACCTACGGGTCCGTAGTTAGTAGCTAGATGGCTTACTCTCTCTCTTTTGATTCTCAATACAATGAACTCTTGGAGATCCATATGATGTAACTCTTTTTGTGGTGTGTTTGTTGGGATCCGATGAACTTTGAGTTTATGATCAGATCTATCTTTTTATCCATGAAAGTTATTTGAGTCTTCTTTGATCTCTTATATGCATGATTGCTTATAGCCTCTTATTTCTTCTTCGATATTTGGGTTTTGTTTGGCCAACTTGATCTATTTATCTTGCAATAGGAAGAGGTGCTTTGTGATGGGTTCGATCTTACGGTGCTTGATCCTAGTGACAGAAGGGGAACTGACACGTATGTATCGTTGCTATTAAGGATAACAAGATGGAGTGTCAGGACCCCGATCCTAAGTCACACCGATCTAGCATGTAACACATCATATCACTTTGTGGCCTCACGCACGGTATTCCCACGGGTGCCACCTTACCTGGCCCGGGACCGTTTGCGCCTTTTGGCTCATGTATATGATAGTGCCGCTAGCATCCATATGACAGAGAACCCGGGCCGACATGACTAGTCGTGAACCCAAAGTGGCACTAACTTACAGGGACAGGCATACATGACCCAGCAACGAATGTGTCGGTCATCAGCGAGTGAATCCGGGCTGTAGCAGCTGGGCTAACAGGACTCCGGAGAATCCAGGCTGTAGCAGGCTAACAAGACTCCGGTAGACACCGCGTGACATTTCCCTGAAGGGACAGACACAGGAACGAAGAAGGACACATGCCGGCCAGCCTAAGTGTTCCAGAGCAGTAGCAAGCTACCATGGCTTAGTGGAAGCACTAGGAGACATTTCCCGGTAAGAGAGGCTACCAAGGATAAACAACTAGGTTGTTGGATCCCACACATACCAAGCATTTCAAATCATACACACAATATGCTCGATATGTGCAAATACAACATGGCATCACAACAAAACTCTACAACTCAAAGTATTTATTCATTAGGCTCCGAGGAGCCAGATATTACAAACATGGGTCTGAAGACCCAGCATTCAAGTCATACAAGCAATAAGCACAAGCGGAAGCTTAACTTGTCTGAGTAAAGACAACTACAAATGAAAAGGCTGAGAAGCCTGACTATCTACAAGACCCTGCCGAGGGCACAAGATCGTAGCTGAGGTAACAAGCTAAATGTCGAAGTCCACGCGGAACTACTAGCGAGACTGAAATCTCTCTGCAAAAACATAAATTAAGCAAACGTGAGTACAAATGTACCCAGCAAGACTTACATCAGAACTAACTACATATGCATCGGTATCAACAAAGGGGGTGGTGGAGTTTAACTGCAGCAAGCCAGCTTTGACTCGGTGGCTATCCTAAACTACAACTGCAAGTAACTCTTTTGAGGTGGCGCACACAAGTCCACATATTCACCATATCAATACACCACTATGGATCCGCTCCCGTCTCCCTATGAGAACGCCATCCATAGCACTCACGCTTATCTTGCGCATTTTAGAGTATCCACTTTCACTTGTCTAAGAACTGTACAGGCAACCCAGAAGTCCTTGACCGCGGACACGGCTATTCGAATAGATCATTTATAACCCTGCAGGGGTGTACTTCTTCACACACGCTCTCACCACTTATCGCCGTTTACACGACATGCACTCGACAACCTTCAAGCGGAAGCCTAGCGAGGGTGTCGGCCACGACCTGACTAACCACGAGTCCCTAGTCCAGGTTTATCGCCTATTCAGGTTCCATCCGCAGGGAGTCCGGCCGAGGTTTCCACATACGGCCCCGAACGATGTGAGCAGGGTTCCCGAGGCACCAAACGGGCGTCCTGGTACACCGTGCCACGTGCCTACCGCATCACAGCCCACCCCTCGGGTCAGCGCTGCGCACGGCCTCCAGCATACTACAAACACCAGAAACTACTTGCAACTCCTGGACAGAGGACAGGGGCGGTTAATAAGTCGAGAGAGTCAATTAAGGATCCCAATGTGTGGTAGTAGCTGTTCATGGATCACAAACACAGAACTCAGTTCCCGAGGACGGTTTCAATGAGACAACCCACCATGTACTCCTACATGGCCTCTCACCGCTACCTTTACCAAATCATGTTCACACACTTAGCTCACACACAGTAGGACATGTTCATCACCATTCCAATTCATCCCCGATGAATCGGACCTGACTCAACTCTAAGCAGTAGCAGGCATGACAAGCACGCATGAATGAGTAGGCACATCAGGGCTCAAACAACTCCTACTCATGCTAGTGGGTTTCATCTATTTACTGTGGCAATGACAGGTCATGCAGAGGAAAGGGGTTCAACTACCGCAGCAGGTAACAGTTGAAGCGTTGTTGTCCTAATGCAATAAAAGAGAGCAAAAGCGAGAGAGTGGGATTGTATCGGAATGAACAAGGGGGTTTTGCTTGCCTGGCACTTCCGAAGATAGTATAGTTCTTCATCGGTGTGATCGATCTCATCGTCGAAACCACGTCTACTGAGAGGGGACAAATACCGGCAACAGAGAAGGAACACAATCAATGCAATGCACAAAATGATGCATGATCATGACATGGCAAGATGCTCTGATTTGAGCTAATGCAGCTAGAAATAGAAGGGTTTGAGTTGATTTGAACCAAAGGTTCAAATTCAAATTCAAACTATGAATTTCCAAAGTGCATTTACATGTTTTGATCTATACAGCAAGGTTAAGTTTCTTTATCATGCATAAAACCAATACCAATGGATATATTAGATTTTTCTGATAATTTTTCATATATAACTTATTTCATTTGGAGTTACGGTTGAATTTCTATGAATTTTAGAAGTTTTGGATATTCTCTGAAATAAATAAATCATTTCTGATTTATTTTTAATCCCAGAGAATATTTACTGCGTCAGCCTGACGTCAGCAAGTCAACTCGGCAACAGGGTCAAACCTGACCAGCGGGGCCCACTAGTCAGTGACCCGGTGTCACTTGTGTCGTGGACAGGTGGGTCCGCTCAAGGGCCACGTCAGCTTGGTCAATGCTGACGCGTGGGGCCACTGTGATTAAATTAAACTAAACAGGAATTAACTATGGTTAATTAAGGGCGCGGGGCCCATGTGTGAGTGGGTCAGCGGGCAATTAAGCTGGGTTATTAGTCCCTAACGACGGTGCCACGTCATCACGTCGGAGACCAGCCGGCGACGACCAAGGACACGGCGGGGGCATGCCGGACTTGCGCTAGAGGCGTCAGCTTGGCGCGCTGAGGGCACCAGGGGATAGCCCTTGCTCTCGCGCATCCAGAGGACCAAGTGGGAGGTCACAGGGTCACCGGAACTCATGCCGGCGACGAGCTTTGGCGACGGTGGTGTTTGGTGGTGCACGGGCGCGTCGCTACGGTGCATCAGTGAGCAAATGGAGAGGTTGGGCAGCACCTGCTAGACACGAGAAGTACTAAGAGCAGCACGGTGAGGCCAGGGGAGCACGGAGGCTATGCGTGCAGCAGCAATGGAGGACGGCGGCTTCGGTGCTTGTGGGGAACGGCGCTACGGCATGGGGGCGAGCATGCTGAGTTAGGGGAGAAGGTCAGTGGCTCACGGTGAGTCGGCCGGTGCAGATGGCGGGGCCGGGGAAGCTCTGGACGCGATGAATCAAGCGGCGGGGATCGCCGGCACCGAGGTTGAAGAAGACGTCAGGGACGGTGATGCGGTGCTTCCCCGGTTGCTTGGCTCGGCATGGACGAAGAGGACGACGATGCGGAGCTCGGGGACGCGTCGGAGAGGCGAGGGGGTGGCTCTGGCTATGGGTACGGCGATCGGCGTCGGCGAGCTCGCTCGGGCACGTGGTGTCGAGTGAGAGAGAGGAGGGGATGAGGACAAGGGAGTGGGCGAGAGGGTCCGGGGTGATGCGTGGCGTCGTCCAGACGCGTCGGGGCAGCGGCGGGAAGCAGGAGGTGGCGGGGCGCGTGCTCGCGCGGGGCGGCCACGCGCGCGCTGTCCGCCTGGCGGGAGGTAGGTGGTGACTGGCAGAGGCCAATGGGCTGGGCCTCTGCTGGGCCGCCAGGTAAGCCCAGGTGAGGTTCCTCTCTCTCTTTCATTTCTTTTCTGTTTTCTATTTTCTGTAATTTTTTTGATTTGATTTGAAGCATCAAATCATTTAGAACTTTTTGTAAATTTTCATGTGAGCTTAGGAAACTTGTCCAAGGCCACATGCAAACTTACAAAAATTATTTGAACTTTATCTCTTATATAACAGAAATAAGTCCAACTCAAATATGTTATTAATTTACTTCAAAGGCCCAAAATAAATATTTTAAAGCCTCCAAAAATATTGGTTTGAATTTTATTCTTGCCAATATTTTTCAAGTTTAACAGGAACATTTTCTTGGGCTTCTTTGAGAAGATTTTAATGTTGATCATTTTTAAAAGGTTTCTGAGGCTTTGAAAATTCCTCAATTCAAATTTCATTTGAATTTAAACATGATGACATGAAGATCAAGCAAAGACAACAGGGGCTGAGCTAGGGATCTAACATGGAGTCTATTTCTACATAAATAGATCTTGTCTACATCGTGTCATTGTTCTTATTGCATTACTCCGTTTCTCCATGAACTTAATACACTAGATGCATGTTGGATAGCGGTCGATGTGTGGAGTAATAGTAGTAGATGCAAGCAGAAGTCGGTCTACTAATCTTGGACGTGATGCCTATATAATGATCATTGTCTGGATATCATCATGATTATTTGAAGTTTTATCAATTGCCCAACAGTAATTCGTTTACCCACCGTTTGCTATTTTTCTCGGGAGAAGCCACTAGTGAAATCTACGGCCCCCGGGTCTCTTCTTTATTATATTTGCCTTCACGATCTATTTTTATTTGCTTTTATTTTCAGATCTATTAAACCAAAAAATACAAAAATACCTTGCTGCACTTTATCTTATTTGCGATCCATTTATTCAATCTATTACAACTTTCTCACGTCCACTTGCCAATTTCTGGCGCCATTGCCCGAAAGGGATTGACAACCCCTTTAACACATCGGGTTGCGAGTTTTTGTTATTTGTGTGCAGGTGTTGTTTACGTTGCGTTGCTTGGTTCTCCTACTGGTTCGATAACCTTGGTCTCATCACTGAGGGAAATACCTACCATTGCTGTGATGCATCATCCCTTCCTCTTTGGGGAAATACCGATGTAGTTCTAGCAGACATCACTCCTCGTTGGGTTCGACACTCTTACTTATCGAAAGGACAATGATTGATCCCATATACTTGTGGGTCATCAAGGCTCTTTTCTGGTGCCGTTGCCGGGGAGTTAAGCGCTCTTGGTAAGTGGAAATCGGTAAGGAAAAATCAATATTACGTGCTGAAATTTATTGTCACTTGTTACTATGGAGAACAATCCTTTGAGGGGTTTGTTCGGGGTATCTTCACCTCGACCAGAACCACAATTAGTTGCCCCTCAACCTACTGCACCTACTGAAAATATTGGTTATGAAATTCCTTCGGGTATGATAGAACAACTGCTAGCTAGTCCTTATGTAGGAAACGGAACTGAACATCCTGATATGCACTTGATATATGTGGATGAAATTTGTGGATTATTTACGCTTGCAGGTTTACCCAGAGATGAAGCTAAGAAGAAGGTTTTCCCTTTATCTTTTAAGGGAAAAGCATTGGCATGGTATTGGCTATGCGGTGATATTGGATCTTGGAACTGGAATCGATTGAAATTGGAATTTCACCAAAAAAATTGTCCTATGCATCTAGTTCATCGTCATCGAAATTATATATATAATTTTTGGCCTTGTGAAGGAGAAAGTATCGCTCTAGCTTGAGGGAGGCTTAAGTCAATGTTATATTCATGCCCGAATCATGAGCTCTCAAGAGAAATTATCATTCAGAATTTTTATGCTCGGCTTTCTCGTGATGATCAATCCATGCTCGATAATTCTTGCACTGGTTCCTTTATGAAGAAGACTATTGAATTCAGGTGGGATCTTTTAGAGAGAATTAGACGCAACTCTGAAGATTTGGAACTCGGCGAAGGTAAAGAGTCAGGTATTAAGCTTAAGTATGATTGTGTTAAATATTTTATGAATACCGATGCTTTTCAAAAGTTTAGCACTAAATATGGACTTGACTCTGAGATAGTAGCTTCTTCTTGTGAATCATTTGCTACTCATGTTGATCTCCCTAAGGAGAAGTGGTTTAAATATCACCCGCCTACTAAAGAAGGAACTAAAGAACCGGTAATATCTAAAGATGAAACTATCAGTTATAATGTTGACCCAGTTGTTCCTACTGCTTATATTGAAAACCCACCTTTCCCAGTTAGGATAAAGGAACATGCAAAGGTTTCAACCATGGTCAAAAAAGTTATATTAGAGCACCTAAACCTGCTGTACAAATCAAAGTAGAACCTAGCGTTGCTATGGTTAAAGATCTCTTGGTAGAAGATATAGATGGGCATGTTATTTACTTCTGTAATGAAGTTGCTAGAATTGCTATACCCGATGAGAAAGATAAACATAGACCTATTGTTGGCATGCCTGTTGTCTCGGTCAAAATAGGAGATCACTTTTATCATGGTTTATGTGACTTAGGTGCCAGTGTGAGTGCTATCCCTTTTACCTTATATCAAGAAATTATGAATGATATAGCACCTGCTGAAATAGAAGACATATATGTTACTATTAAACTTGCTAATAGAGACACCATCACACCACTTGGGATTGTTAGAGATGTTGAAGTCTTGTGTGGGAAAATAAAATACCCTACTGATTTTCTTGTTCTTGGTTCCCCACAAGATGACTTTTGTCCCATTATCTTTGGTAGACCTTTCTTGAACACCGTTAATGCTAAAATAGATTGTGAGAAACAAACCGTCGGTGTTAGTTTTGGTCATGAGTCTCATGAGTTTAAATTTTCCAAGTTCAATAGAAAACATCATAAGAAAGAATTGCCTAGTAAGGATGAAATAATTGGTATTGCTTCTATTGTCGTGCCTCCTACCGATCCACTAGAACAATATTTGCTAGACCATGAAAATGATATGCATATGCATGAAAGAAATGAGATAGATAAAATTTTCTTTGAACAACGACTTCTGCTTAAACACAATTTGTCTATTGAAACTCTAGGAGGTCCTCCTCCACCTAAAGGTTATCCTGTGTTTGAATTAAAACAATTGCCACACACTTTGAAATATGCTTATCTTGATGAGGAAAAGATATATCATGTTATTATTAGTGCTAACCTTTAAGAACATGAAGAAGGAATATTATTGAAAATTTTGAAGAAGCACCGAGCTGCTATTGGATATACTCTTGATGATCTTAAGGGCATTAGTCCCACTCTATGTCAGCATAAGATTAATATGGAACCTGATGCTAAACCCGTTGTTGATCACCAACGACGTTTAAATCATAAAATGAAAGAAGTGGCAAGAACTGAAATACTGAAGCTTCTGGAAGCAGGTATAATCTATCCCATAGCTAATAGTAGATGGGTAAGTCCCGTTCATTGTGTCCCTAAGAAGGGAGGTATTACTGTTGTTCCTAATGATAAAAATGAACTTATTCCACAAGGAATTGTCACTGGCTATAGAATGGTAATTGATTTTAGAAAATTAAATAAAGCAACTAGAAAAGATCATTACCCACTGCCTTTCATTGATCAAATGTTAGAAAGATTATCTAAGCACACACACTTTTGTTTTCTCGATGGATATTCTGGTTTTTCTCAAACACCTGTTTCACAACCTGATCAAGAGAAAACCACCTTCACTTGTCCTTTTCGAACTTATGCTTATAGACGTATGCCTTTTGGTTTATGCAATGCACCTGCTACCTTTCAAAGATATATGACTGCTATATTCTTTGACTTTTGTGAAAAGATTGTTGTGGTTTCCATGGATGACTTTTCCGTTTTCGGAACTTCTTTTGATGATTTCTTAAGCAACCTTGATCGAGTTTTGCAGAGATGCAAGCAAACTAATCTTTTCTTGAATTGGGAGAAGTGCCACTTTATGGTTAATGAAGGTATTGTCTTGGGACATAAAATTTCTGAACGAGGTATTGAGGTGGACAAAGCTAAAGTTGATGCAATTGAGAAAATGCCATGTCCTAAAGATATCAAAGGTATGCGTAGTTTCCTTGGTCATGCTAGTTTCTATAGGAGGTTTACTAAAGACTTCTCTAAAATTTCTAGGCCTCTTACAAATCTTTTACAAAAGGATTTTCCATTTTTTCATAATGATTGTGTTGAAGCCTTTGAAACACTTAAGAAAGCCTTAATTTTTGCACCTATTATTCAACCACCTGATTGGAACTTGCCTTTTGAAATTATGTGTGATGCTAGTGATTATGTTGTTGGTGCTGTTTTAGGACAAAGAGGTTATAAGAAATTAAATGATATTCATTATGCTAGTGAAACTCTAGACAGTGCCCAAAGAAATTATGCTACCACTGAAAAAGAATTCTTAGCAGTTGTGTTTGCTTGTGATAAATTCAAATCTTACATTGTTGATTCTAAAGTGATTGTTCACACTGATCATGCTGCTATTAAATATCTTATGGAAAAGAAAGATGTTAAGCCCAGACTCATTAGGTGGGTTCTCTTGCTACAAGAATTTGACTTACATATCACTGATAGAAAAGGAGCTGAGAACCCCGTAGCTGATAACTTGTCTAGGCTAGAAAATATTCTTGATGACCCACTACCTATTAATGATAGTTTTCCTGATGAGCAATTAGCTGCAATAATTATCTCTCATAACACTCCTTGGTATGCTGACTATGCTAATTATATTGTTGCTAAATATATACCACCTAGCTTCACTTACCAACAAAAGAAAAAATTCTTCTATGATTTAAGACATTACTTTTGGGATGACCCACATCTTTATAAAGAAGGAGTAGATTATATTATTAGACGTTGTGTACCTGAGCATGAACAGGGACAAATCCTACACAAATGTCACTCGAAGCTTACGAAGGACATCGTGCGGGAGACAGAACTGCTCACAAAGTATTGCAATCTGGTTTTTATTGGCCTACTCTCTTCAAGGATACCCGTAATTCTGTTTTATCTTGTGATGAATGTCAAAGAATTGGTAATATTGGTAAGCGTCAGGAAATGCCTATGAATTATTATCTTGCTGTTGAACCATTTGATGTTTGGGATTTTGATTACATGAGACCTTTTCCTTCCTCTAATGGGTATGCACATATTTTGGTTGTTGTTGATTATGTTACTAAGTGGGTAGAAGCTATTCCAACTAGTAGTGTTGATCACAACACTTTATTAAAATGCTTAAGGAAGTTATTTTCCCAAGGTTTGGAGTCCCTAGATATTTAATGACTAATGGTGGTTCACATTTTATTCATGGTGCTTTCTGTAAAATTCTTGCTAAGTATGATGTTAACCATAGAATTGCATCCCCCTATCATCCTCAGTCTAGTGGTCAAGTTGGACTTAGCAATAGAGAAAGAAAATTAATTTTACAAAAAACTGTCAATAGGTCCCGAAAGAATTGGTCTAAGAAAGTAGACGATGCACTTTGGGCTTACCGAACAGCATATAAAAATCCCATGGGTATGTCTCCTTATAAAATGGTTTATGGAAAAGCTTGTCATTTGCCCCTTGAGTTAGAACATAAAGCATATTGGGAAATTAAAGAACTCAACTATGATTTCAAACTTGCCAGTGAAAAGAGGATATTTGATATTAGTTCACTAGATGAATGGAGAACCCAAGCTTACGAAAATGCCAAGTTATTTAAAGAAAAAGTCAAAAGATGGCATGATAAAAGAATCAAAAGCGTGAGTTCAAAGTTGGAGAATATGTTCTTTTGTACAACTCTCGTTTCAGATTCTTTGCAGGAAAACTTCTCTCCAAATGGGAAGGACCTTATGTTATCGAGGAGGTTTATCGACCTGGAGCTATCAAACTAAATAATGCCGAAGGTACTAACCCCGAAGGTTGTCAATGGGCAAAGAATAAAACATTATATCTCAGGTACGCCCATTAATGTTGAAAGCAATATTATCCAAACTATGACACCGGAAGAACACATAAAAGAAACCTTCTAGAACACTCCAGAATCGTGAAAAAAAGGAGGTACGTGATACGGTAAGTAAACGGACTCCGAAAAATCCACACAAATATTTTCTGTCGGTTTTGGAATATATTAAAAAATAGGAAAATAAGAAACAACCAGGAAGGCAACCCTGGTGGGCACAAGACACCAGGGCGCGCCTGGCAAGCCAGGCGTGCCCAGGTGAGTTGTGCCCACCTTGGGTACCTTCCGGACTCCGTTTTTCTCTTGTTTGCTTGTTTCCCAAGATAAAAAAATCTTTATATACCCCCAGAACCCATTGACCACCGTATCGCGGAGAAATCTTCTGTTTTCTTTTCTTGCTGTTTTCTGACAGATCTAGATTACCATGGCCGCTTCAAGCTCCTCCAAGGACAAGTTCTTCGAGAATGTCATCAACCCATATTTGCGGGAGGTGATGCTGCACCCTCAAGCCATCGAGATGCGTGAGGGGGTGCTCCACATCCGCGACGTCTAGGGTCCCAAAGGGACGGGAACCGTGGATGCTAGGCTCGAAGCTATGGAGCAGGAAGTCTTCAAGTGCAAGGGGATGGTGGAGCGTTGTAACATCCCCAGATCCTAACCCTTTCTTCTAGCTAATTAACATGCCATATCATCATATTTCACCAAGTCATAATGCCACTTGTCTCAAAGCAAATTCTAATTCAGATTTAATTTGCAAGTCAAATAATTATTTCTTCAAACAGCCAAACTAAAATGTACATAATGTTGCAAATATTTCAGTTGCAATTATAAAAATATAATCCATATTAGTTGAATTGGTTAAGTCACTCTAACAGCCTCAACAGTACCTAAACAGCAACCTTTTCCATCCATTTCTTTTAATCCAAAACGCAGATGGAATTATATATTGTCCAAACCACTTTTTGGGGGTAGGTAATAATGTACTATAATTTTCAGTCCAAGTCTCATGTTTTGTAAAAGTCTACTAGTGGCTAAGTATTTGTCAAAACAGAATGAACAAAACGGAAATAAACGAAGAAAGGGAGAGGCTTACCTGGCACTGGGCTGAAGCCACAGTGCGGCCCAGGCAGCCCAGCAGGCCTCCCCCACCTGCTTCGCCTTGCTGTAGTCGTCTCCATGGACGACGGCGCTCTGTCAGTCGCGGCGCGCCATCGCGACGAGGCAGGCGAGCGAGAGGGGATAAGCTCGCCCCGAGCCACTCCCCCTGGACACCTCCTCCATTCGCCTCCCTCTTCTCCCTCTCCCCCTGCGCTGGATTCCTCCCCTTTCCCCCTCACCAAACGCCATCGCCGCCGCACCGTCGCCGTCCGCACGGCCACAAGCGATCCCGTGCCCGCCGTCCGTGTCCACTAGCTCCACCGTGGTCGGCCACTTCCTCTGGTGGCCTCGGGTGGAGCCGGAGGGCCCTGCATCGCCGAGTCCACTTCGTCTCCATCTCCGGCCGCCGCCGATCTCCTCCGGCTCCGGCGACCTCTCTGCTGCTCCTAAGCCGTCGAAGGCATTTCGTTGCCACTCGGTGAGCCTTCACCTTCCTTTCCCCTCTCTTCGCGCCGTCGTTTGCGATCTCTAGCGAGCTTCTTCACCATAGCCGACCGCGTCGCCGCCCCATTGGTCGCCGGCGATACTTCGGTGACCAAATGGTCACGGGGCCGAGCCCATCGAGTTCACCACCCCGTGTAGGGCCTCGCTAGCTACCCCGCTTGCCCCGTTTGTGCGCCGCTGCGTCGTTTCCCCATCACCCGACTCCGGCCGTCCGCCGCGGTGCTCACCGTCGTTGCCATGGTGCACCTCCGGCCGCGCAACCACGCTAGATCGACGCGGCATATTCTGCCCGTTCGAACGCGACCAAGAACTCGCGAAACGGGGCACTACAGAGGATTTCCGACGCTTGCCGGCGTTCGGCCGCCGCGCGCGAGCTCGCCGGAGCAGCTCCGGCGGCTCTGCCTCGCTGGCACCGGCGGGGCCCGCCCCTGTGACACTGCCCGTGGGCCCTGCGGGTCCACCAGTCAGGGTTGACTGGGTCAACCCTGCTGACTGTGCAGCGTGGGCCACTGACATGTGGGCCCCGCGCTAATTAACTGATTTTTTTAAAAAACAAATAAAATGGTTAACTAATCCGTTGATTAATTAGATAGCTAATTAGACACTGACAGTAGGCCCCACGAGATAATTAACCCCCCTGTTAGATTAAACCAACCTTGTTAATTAGCTGAGTCAATGACATGTGGGTCCCACTAGACCCACATGTCAGATTTGACCTAGTCAGCCGGCCGTTGACTGCTGGCGTCACTGTTGCGTCATGCTGACATCACACATGCACTGTTCTGGATAATGTTGAATTAATAAAAAAGAATAATTCCAGAAAATCACTTAAATCTTTGAAAAATCATATAAATTAATCCGTAGCTCCGATGGAAAAACTTTCTATATGAAAGTTGCTCAGAATGACGAGACGAAGCCGATCGTGCCATCTGTTTCGATGCCGGAACCCTCTATGTAGGAGAACTCGTAAGTCCGAGCCCGATTCCGGTATAGGAATAGTGCACATACTCCGGTAATTAAATCCCGCACTAACCCTAAAATAACTAAAATGCCCTATGTGCATCTTTAGGCAACCCTGCACTGCACCCTAGCTGTCACTTGCCTCTAACACCGCAAACATGCAACCATCCCCCTATGTTTCATCTGTCCGGAACGGCCAGACTTCGGGAAAACATTCCCGGATGTTCTCTTCCTTCACCGGAGTCGTGTAGCACTACGATAGGCCACCTCTAGCATCGCATATCGTATTGTCATGCATTTATTGCTGTGTATTTATATTGTTCCTTCCCCCTCTTCTCTCTCGGTAGACACCGACGCCGACATACTTCCCGAGGTCGACACTGCTCAGGAGCCAGACGACCTTGCCCTTGCCGTCGAGCAAACAGGCAAGCACCCCCTTTTTGAGCATTCCGATATCGCCCATTCTCTTCTCTCTCATGCTTGCACTAGAATTGCTGTTGTTACTGCTTTACCTATTCTGTTGCATAGCATGTTTATTGTAACCTGCTTGTTACCTACTGCTTATCCTAAACTGCTTAGTTTAGGTTGGGTAGAGACCATATGAGACCCCACTTATCCCGACTGCGGGGGGGGGGGGGGGGGGGGGGGGGGGGGGGGGGGGGGGGGGGGGGGGGGGGGGGGGGGGGGGGGGGGGGGGGGGGGGGGGGGGGGGGGGGGGGGGGGGGGGGGGGGGGGGGGGGGGGGGGGGGGGGGGGGGGGGGGGGGGGGGGGGGGGGGGGGGGGGGGGGGGGGGGGGGGGGGGGGGGGGGGGGGGGGGGGGGGGGGGGGGGGGGGGGGGGGGGGGGGGGGGGGGGGGGGGGGGGGGGGGGGGGGGGGGGGGGGGGGGGGGGGGGGGGGGGGGGGGGGGGGGGGGGGGGGGGGGGGGGGGGGGGGGGGGGGGGGGGGGGGGGGGGGGGGGGGGGGGGGGGGGGGGGGGGGGGGGGGGGGGGGGGGGGGTAAGTTGGTGCACCCCTGCAGGGAAGAAACTTCTATCGATAGCCTGTCCTATGGTAACGGACACTCGGAGTTGTATCCCGATCGGTACAACTAGAACATGATTGAGATGATAACTAGATACTAGGGCTCTGGGATTGCTTTCTCGCAGGGAGACGGGAAAGGATCTCAGGCCGAGATTGATGATATTACTTCTACTTTACATTATGTTACTCTACTCTCTTCTATGCTGCAAGACTGAAGATGCTGAAGATGCTAGTCTTCGATAGGACTAGGCTTTCCCCCTCTATTCTGGCATTTCTGCAGCCCAGTCCACATATATAGCCCTTCCTTGAAAATGTTGCATATGTAGTGTAGATCCTTGCTTGCTGAGTACTTCGGATGAGTACTCACGTTTGCTTTACTTTCTTTTTCCCCCATATCCATTCGATGCCGACAGACGACGGAGCCCCTGAGACTGCTGCCCCTGTCGACGACTACGGCTACTACTACTACTCTCCCGGCGAGTACTACTACGAGGAGCCGACTGATGACCAGGAGTAGGATCGGAGGGTCCAGGGCAGGAGGCCTTCGCCTTTCGATCGTAGCTTTTATTTTACCCCGTCTTCTAAAGGCTTATCTCTCTCTCTATGTAATAGTCTATACCCAGACTCTGATGCTTCCGCTGACGCTTGTATGCCATCGAGCTTATGTATTCGAGCCCTCGAGGCCTTGGCTTGTAATATAAAGCTTGTATGACTTTATTTATGTTTTAGAGTTGTGTTCTGATATTTTCAAGTGAGTCCTAGGCTTGATCGTGTGCATTTGCGTGTATGATTAGTGCACGATTAAGCCGGGGTCATCACAAGTGTGGACTCAATGCTAATCACCTCATGATCACGGACTACACCCGTGATCTCAAGGTGGATGGCAAATCCATGAAGGACATCGTCTTCACCTTCAACGAGCAAATCAACTTTCTGCAAAGCCAAATCTATGATCTCCAAAACCAAGTCTTCAAATATGAGGCAAGTTTAAAGGCATGAGTTTGGCTGCCAGTTGCAGGACCCGTGAGACTCACTCCTCCTCTTATGATGGTGAGCCCTTGCCATGGAAACCCGAAGATAAGATCGCCACTACTTCATCACCACCTCCTTCATCACCGAAGGAGACTTGAGTATCGGGTATGGGCACTCCCCTTGGCTTGTGCCAAGCTTGGGTGAGGTGCCCTGGTATCGTATCACCTCCACTATCTTTTGCCTTTACTTATCTTAGTTCGATCCTTAGTTATCTTTCGATTTAGTTGAATAAAAGTTTAGTTCGACCCTTTCTTTTCAAGTGCTTGCTTAGTGATCTATCCTCGTAATCGTGTGCGAGACATATAATAAAGTTTAGTTTGAGTTTTGCTTTCTTTACTTTCTTGTTCAATAAAAAGAAAGGAAATAAATGAAAAAGATCATATGCTATTCTTATGGTAAGTAATGACATCACATAAGGAAGAGTATAAGTAGAAAATTTTATTGGAGATTCACAAACATAGCATTGGTCAATGATGCAATTCCTGAAAGAATTAATAAAGGAAGAGAAGATTCACATGCAAATACACTATCTTGGACATCTTTTATGATTGTGAGCCCCCATCAAAATATTATATGCCAAAATTGTTGACGTTGGACAAGGAAGACAACATAATGATTTATGTTTGTTGATATTCACATAGAAGTTATATTGTCATAGATCCTTTAACATGTGGTGCTTGCCCCCATCTTTGCTAGCCAAAAATTCTGCACTAAGTAGAGATACTACTTGTGCATCCAAAACCCTTAACCCAAATCTTGTTCTGAGAGTCCACTATACCTACCTATGGATTGAGTAAGATCCTTCAAGTAAGTTGTCATCGGTGCAATAAGGCAATAAAAATTGCTTCTAAATGTGTTAGATCATTTAGTGTAAGAGAAAACTAGCATTGTACGAACTTGTGATGGCAATATAATAAAGGCGACAGACTGCATAAAAAAGGTTGCTTTCATAAGGGGCAATATAATGTGACGTTCTTTTGCACTAAGAGATTGAGCATACAACCAAAAAGCGCATGGCAACCTCTGATTCCCTCTACGAAGGGCCTATCTTTTTTACTTTTATGTATTTACTTTTATGCAAGAGTCAAAGTATCTCTCTATTCCTTTTTATTTTCTCTTTTGGCAAGCACCATGTGGCGAGGAAAGATCTAGGCACATATATCCAGTTGGATATGGGTGGGCATGAGTTATTATTGTTGACATCACCCTTGAGGTGAATACGCTGGGAGGCGAAACTATAGGCCCCTATCTTTCTATGTGTCCGGTTGAAACATTTTGATCATGTGTATGCAGTGAGTGTTAGCAATCATAGAAGATTATATGATGGCTGAGTATGTGGACTTGCCAAAAAGGCTCTGATACGTGACCCTTCCTGAAAAGATGAGGAATTGTAGCTGCAAAGTTGACTGAGAACATAGTTTGTTGATTTTCAATAGAGTTTGTGCTTTATACTTCGATGTTGTGATGAATTATTACTTGTTTATGAGAAGTTTATGATAAAAGTTTTGTGATAAAAGTTCTATAATAAAGTTTGTTTCTCTTATAATAATATACATGATGCTTCTATGTCCGTATTTTGTTTTTATCGACACCTCTCTCTCTCTCTAAGCATGTGGACATGTTTTTCGATATTGGTTTTTCGCTTGAGGACAAGCAAGGTCTAAGCTTGGGGGAGTTGGTACGTCCATTTTGCATCATGATTACCTACTATTATTATAATGTTTTTATGCATAATAATGCTTTTTGGAGTAATTCTAATGCCTTTTCTCTCATAATATGCAAGGTTCACGCAAAGAGGGAGAATACCGGCAACTGGAATTCTGGACCTGAAAAAGCTACGTCGGGCCACCTATTCTACACAACTCCAAATGAGCTGAAACTTCACGGAGAATTTTTATGGAATATTTAAGGATTATTGGAGCAAATAACTACCAGAGGGGCCCCACCAGGTGGGCACAACCCACCTGGGTGCGCTAGGGAGCCCAGGCGCGCCCTGGTGGGTTGTGCCCTCCTCGGCCCACCTCTGGTGCCCCTCTTCTGGTATATAAGTCATTTTGACCTAGAAAAAATAAGGAGAGGACTTTCGGGATGAAGCACCGCCGTCTCGAGGCGGAACTTGGGCAGGAGCACTTTTGCCCTCCGGCGGAGCGATTCCGCCGGGGGAACTTCCCTCCCGGAGGGGGAAATCATCGTCATCATCATCACCAACAACTCTCCCATCTTGGGGAGGGCAATCTCCATCAACATCTTCAACAGCACCATCTCCTCTCAAACCCTAGTTCATCTCTTGTGTTCAATCTTTGTACCGGAACCTTAGATAGGTGCTTGTGGGTGACTAGTAGTGTTGATTACACCTTGTAGTTGATTACTATATGGTTTATTTGGTGGAAGATTATATGTTGGATCCATTATGCTATTTCATACCCCTATGGTCTTGAGCATGATTATCATTTGTGAGTAGTTACTTTTGTTCTTGAGGTCACGTGAGAAATCTTGTTGCAAGTAATCATGTGAACTTGATATGTGTTTGATATTTTGATGGTGTGTATGTTGTGATTCCCTTAGTGGTGTCGTGTGAACGTCAACTACATGGCACTTCACCTTATTAGGGCCTAAGGGAATTCATTGTGGAGTAGTTATTAGATGATGGGTTGTGAGAGTGACAGAAGCTTAAACCCTATTTATGCGCTACTTCGTAAGGGACTGATTTGGATCCAAAAGTTTAATGCTATGGTTAGATTTATCTTAATACTTTTCTCGTAGTTGCGGATGCTTGCGAGGGGGTTAATCATAAGTAGGAGGTTTGTTCAAGTAAGAACAACACCTAAGCACCGATCCACCCACATATCAAATTATCAAAGTAGCGAACACGAATCAAACCAACATGATGAAAGTGACTAGATGAAATTCTCGTGTACCCTCAAGAACGCTTTGCTTATCATAAGAGACTGTTTTGGCATGTCCTTTGTCATAAAAGGATTGGGCTACCTTGCTGCATATTATTTGTTGTTACCGTTACTTGCTCGTTACAAATTATCTTGCGATCAAACTACGCGTTACTTATAATTTCAGTGCTTGCAGAGAATACCTTGCTGAAAACCGCTTGCCATTTCCTTCTGCTCCTTGTTGGGCTCGACACTCTTACTTATCGAAAGGACTATGATTGATCCCATATACTTGTGGGTCATCAGGGGCCGTGCGAGCTCGTCCCCGGTTCTCGCTTGGGCACGCGCAGGGGGCTCGTGAGCTCGTCCTCGGCGTCGCTGGCTCCGGCTTGGGCATGTGCAGGGGGCCGCATGAGCTCGTCCCCGGCGTCGCTGGCTCAGGCTTGGGCACGCGCAGGCCCCTATTGCTGCTGGCGTTGGCGCCGTCCCAAGATGTGGGCGCAGCAATCGGTGTGGATCGAGCGGTGGCCCGAGGTGGCGAAACTCGTTCGCCCTCACGCAGCCCGAGCTGGGCGCGGCACGCGGCCATGACATCGGGGAAGGTACACCCATCCTATAAGGCGTACCTCTCGTCGATGTTGTGCCGCGGCGGCAAATAGTGGCCATCGTAGTGTTTGATGCAGGCGGCGTTCTCCGTCGCCAGGATCTCCGGCCACCGCCGGCTGTCGAGCGTGTAGCGCTGCTTCGACCGCTCCACCAGCGGCAAGCTTTGCCTAAAGTCGCGTATTGTGCACAACATGGGGGGACAGGCTCAACCGCGAGCCCCCCCCCCCCGGCGCTCAGGTGCCATCCGGCCGGCAGGCATGTGTCCGGCGGTACCATGACGCCGCAGCGGGTGAGGAGCGACGCATCTTCGACCCGTAGGGCATGCAGCAGGCCAGGAATGACATACGCGCGGCGTCCATTGTGGCTAGATATGTTGGAAGGGGAGGCGGCTAGAGGAGCACGATGCTCTTCTTTGATAGAGGAGCTCATTAAGGCTACCTCCATCTCGTGGGCCCACCCCGTGGAGACCTGCCCTGGGGCAGGAGGGGTGGGCGGCACAACCTTGCCTCCCACCACAGTCGTGGCGGGGAGGGAGGCCTTTGGCTGTGGCGAAGGCGCCAGAGTCGTTTGGGGCTGGGTCGCCGACTGGCCCAACCCCCTCTTAGGGAACTCGGGGACTTCTTCCCCTTGGTCCTGATTGACCAAGGTCTCTACCTCGGCCGAGTGACACTGTACACCGGCCCCCACGGTATTGACCGGAGGGGTCTTGTGTGAGGTCGCCTCACCCAGCCCTTCGGGATCAGGAGGGGTCGCAACACGCTCGGGGGTCGCGCTGTCCGCCATGGAGGGCGGAGGCAGCCTGTCTGAGATGTCATCGCCTATGTGGAGGCACTGGGGACTGAGAGAATGTGGGTTATAAGTTTCATACTAAGAACAGGCTTTTGAAATTTAATTCGGACATGTCAATATATCTCAGAGGTGTTGATTTTTCCCCCTTCGGTTGAAGGAGGTCGCCATCCGACTCGCTGGAGAGTGTGATCATTTTCAGCGAGGCCCGCTTGCTGGCAGGATCTGCAGAGGACTTGCGCAGCCGCTTTGCGGTCTTTGGGCTGCGCGTCCTCCTCGGCGGCATCAGACACCGTTCTTTTTGGGGAAGGCTCTCCTCCTCCCATTTTCTCCTCCTCATTGTCCTCGTGGGTGGAGAAGGCGTGGGTCTCCTCGGATCGGGTCACCGAGGTTTCTCGTGTGCGGAGGCCGCCCCTCCCTTCCGGTGCTTTGGCTCTTTGGGCGGCACCACATACGGCTCCTCGGCTAAGAGGGCCATGAGCTGAGGATATTTCTCCTCTTCGAGCAGCGGCGCCAGGCACAACATTTTCTGCGCCTTGGGGATCCACTTCTGAAAAGATAGAACCAACCATTCAATTAAGGTTTACAAGATGGAAAGGAATGCAGAATGTAAAGCTGCGTATTGAAGTTACCGCAGAGGCATCGTGGGTGGCTTCGAAGCCGCTGTCCCTCCCCTCTGGGGGAAACTCGTTCAGGGACGGCTTGAATAGCGTTGTCCAAATCCCGGACAGGGAGGTGCGGAATAACTGCTTCATGGGGACCGCGTCTTCAGGCTTGAACGCGCACATCGGCCCTACCCGAAGATGGAGAGGCACGATGCGGCGGTGGAGCATGACGTCAACCAGGTCCACTAGCTTGATTTTCTTCTTGTCTGTCAGAAATTTAATTTTCTGTTGCAGCTCCTTAACCTCTCCAGGGTTCCCCAATCTATGCCCTTCCTCCTCCAGGAAGCAAGCCTCCTCGGAGGGCCAGCCGAGAAGGCCGGGACTTCGGCCTTGCCATCAGTGAGTGTCTTGGTGATGTAAAACCACTGGCGCAACCACTCTTTGATGGTCTCGGTGAAGGTGCCCTTGAACCAGTCAACCTTGTGGTTCTTGCTGATCATGACTCCGCTGCACTCCGCGAGTTCAGAGCCGCTGGACTTCAGCTTGATGTCAAATGTCTTCAGCCACAGCCCAAAGTGCGGCTCGACGTGGAGAAAGGCCTCGCAGGTGATTATGAAAGACGTGAGGTGGAGGATCGAGTTCGGGGCCAGATGATGGAAATCGAGCCCATGGAAGAAAAGGATCCCGTGCACGAAGGGGTGCGGCAGGAACGCCAGACCTCAGACGAGGTGGGGGATAAAAACTACCCTCTCCCCTGTCTTGGGATTGGATACGCGTTGGTTCTGCTCCGGCGGCCGGGTAGCGACATTGGCAAGGATGTACCCCGCGTCCCGCAGCTCCAGGATCATGCCCTCCATGATGAAGGAGCCGGCCCAATGCCCCTTGAGGGTCGCGTCAGCCATTGCTGGGAGGTGGAAGCTGTGGGCGCTAAGGGGGGGGGGGGTGAATGGATTCGGAGTTGGATCTGGGCGCTGGAACTCGAAAGGCAGTAGGCAAGGAGGAATGGAAGCGTGAGGATTGTTACTGCTTTCCCTTTGCTCTTATAAGCGTGTGAAAGGCCAAGAGTCCCTCTTGTTGTGTCGTTGAAACCGCCACTACCCGAAAAAGATGCCATTATGCGTGTGGGATAAAACAAAATCTTGATGATGTCCCTTAAAACACAGGCATGATATCTGCTTCAACGAGATGTGCCAATGATAAAATTACCTCGGGCCACGATTTGAGCAACAGTAACTGACCCGCCTAGTTATAGGTGGTGGCGTTTCGGAGGAGTTGTCAGGCTAGAGGTACTGTTCACACTTGCGCGGCTGGCCTTCGAGGCTAAGTTATCCCACGTCCTTGGATGCTAGCAAGTTTGGACAAACCATGTCCGGGGGGGCGAATTCCTTTGACAAAGGGCCCAGTGAAAGCTTGCAATGAATGGGGAGGTCCCGAATCACCAAAACAGGAACTTGTCTATCAAGCCGAAGACTCCAGAGCCGAAGTCATTCAACCAAAGAAGAGCATCGTCCTCGGCGTCGAAGACCATTTCAGGGGCTACTGACGGTGTCCTGGACTAGGGGGTAGCAACCTAGTTGGCCCACAGTTCACGATCCGAGCTTACGGGCCGTTGTAAGAATGACGGCCCTCAGCTTTGGTTTGTGGTGGTTGGCCCAGGATTGCAACATGGTCAATGTTCCAGTCGCAACACGGGTCTTGTTTCATAGGATAAAACGGTTCTGGGAAGTTTGCAACAAGGCTCATGTTGCAAAGGCCGAGCAAAAAAAAGTCTCCTTTGACGGAGATCGGATAGCTATTTATGATCCATCCAACGGCTGTGGAGGTGGTGGATCTTTTTAGATTATTATCCTGGAGACACGTAGCGTTGTCGTTATAATATATAATATTTTATTTTGAACACAATACAGACGCAAGAGCTCAAATACAAGCGCATATACTCACCCCTATGAACGCACACACGCACACCCTACCCCTATGAGCACCTCCGAAAGAGACTGAGCCGGCATATCATCTTGAAATTTACGAAGTCACCGTAGGCACCTAATAAATGCGAGCACCAGGACTTGAACCCTGGTGGACTGGGGATACCACAGTCCCTCTAACCATCCAACCATAGGTTGGTCCGCGTCGTTTTAATATATTGAAATGTAACAAATATTATCCGGTCTACATGAACTTCGTCGTGCTTTTTTTTTTTTTTTTGAAAAATCCATTTGAAATGGCGCATCCTCTACCCCGTGGACATTTGTTGAGGTTTGTTTGATGATCGGCGTTGAAATTGCGCATAGCAATGGCCCTGTTAATTAAAGTTGCATCATGTATGGGTCTTGTGGACGTCGGCTCCGGGCAATTGGCTGGCGCCAGGGCGGTGAAAGGCCGTTTATTCGGTTACATTGGTTAGGTAAAACTAGCGCCAAGTAAACAGTAGATGAAGTGCTAACCACAGGTCCCCCTCTGCTCTTTCTTGATAAAATTACTGTGTTTATTACTGGCCCCGAGGCGCAAAAAGATAAACATCACATGGCATCCCTCACGTGACATGTACTTGCGCCTGTCGTCTCGGCTCAGCTCCAGTGCGTAATAAATCAAGAGCAGGGGGGAAGGCGGGCGTTGCTGTTAACGAAAGCATACAGCCATACATACAGTAGCTTCTATACAACTGAAAAAAAGGAGACGGACGCTAACGATCTCAAGCATGCAGTTGCAGTTGCAGTTGATGATCCTTGTAGTAGGCAGCTACTGTATCATTTTCGGAACACAAATCTGTCCGTATTTCTTTATCTGATTTATTTATATCTTGCAATATTAACTGCTGTATATGTATTTGTTTTCCTGTAGAAAGGGAAAACAGCTGCTCGTACTGCAGATAATTAGACTGATACTACCGTTGAAGGAGAGTTTGGTGTGAGCCCACTGGCATTCTATAGCCGCCATTTTGTTACCCAAGAAAAGAAACAGAAGTAGCAACCATTTCCAGAGTTCCAGTTCCAGCAATGTAGTATGCTACAAGCCTCTGAACTACTTGAGCTAAAACCTGCAGCAAAACCTGCAACGCAAGAAAAGATTTCTACTTTCCCCAGGAGGAAGTACACATGCCAAACCAAGCAATCAACAGAAAGGGCAAAAGAAAAGATGCTACACAAAGGAACCCAAGGACCAGGCTCAAGGCACAAATATAGCTGCAAATTTTCAGTCTTGAGGTCTCTTGCACACATCACAAGCAGAGATAAGAGAAGCAAGTAGTAGACTACTACTAATTTCTTTTTCCACTAATTATCACTAGTACGTAGATACACAAGCCCGTTTACACCAACCCAAAATCCATACAGGAACTATAGAACGCTGCTACTACTGGTATCTTCTATGCAATTTCCTTTGCACTTCTTCACGCTGCATTGCCCCGACCACACACAACATCAGCATCCATCCAGCTCCAGCTCCAGCGGAGAAGCGGATGCGTCCATGGATACGAGGTGTTGTCATGACCTTGAAGAGACGGCCGTGGCGGTGGCGGTGTTGAGACCCCGAGCAAGGCCGTGCACGGCGGTGCCATAGCTGCGGTTGCCGAGGCCGATGCAACCGAAGAGCAGCAGCCCGCCCTGCCGGTAGGGCAGGTACGTGCGCCGTCGCATCTCTTCCGCCTCCGCCCTCCTCGCCTCGTAGAGCCTCTCATGCGCCGACCTCCGCCTGCCCCTCCCTGCCCCTCTACTCCTGGCCGCCGCCGGCGATGGAGAAGGAGATGGGCTCCTCTTTGGCGTGGCAGAGAAAGTCGGGGGAGCCGGAGCGGCGGTGCGCTGGCTGTCCTTGCCGCCGTCTGACTTGCTCCGGTGGAGGAGATCCTTAATGAAGCCCCAACGCCGGGAGCTCCTCGAGGAAGAGGAGGACGCGGACGAAGCGGTGGACGAGGACGACGAGGAGCGCGAGGCCGGGGGCGTGGCCGCCGGCTCGACGGACTCGGACTCCGGCGGCGGCGGCGCGGGAGACGGTGACCTCCAGTGGGCACGGAATGGGGAGAGCGAGCGCGCCTTGCGGTGCACGGACCGGCCCCTGAAGCGGCCGCGCTCGCCCTCTTCCACCTCCACGGGGGCCTGTGAAGGCGAGGCGAGGTGAGGCTGATGCGGCTGGAGCAGCATCGCGGAGAGGCGGACGGGGCGGATCTGGCCGTTGTGGAAGAGCTCGTCGGCGGACGACATGGCGGCGGCGGAGGGCGACGGGAAGCGGGACGAGAAGTCGAAGTCGAAGTCGAAGTCGAGGCCGCCGCAGGCAAACTCGTTGCTGGCGCCGCGGGTGGGGCTCGCCGGCGCGCTGAAGAAGCACGCGGCGTGGTGGTGGCCGGAGAAGGGGTCGCGGGTGGGGCTGGAGAGCGCGCTGACGAACGGCGTGGAGCAGGCGCTGTCCCCGCCACCGGCAAGCGGGTCGTCGGAAGGCGCGTCGGCGGCCATCGCGTGCTGTGGTGCGGCCAGGCGGTGGTGGGTTGGGTTGTGCGCGCGGCGAAGTGGTGGGAGGAGTGTGGGAAGCGAGGTGGGGGTGGTGGGAGTTTTTAAGTGCTTGGTGGTTTCACGGTTCAGCCCCTCTAGTTCGTACGATGTTGATTTCCTTGGATGTTTCGCTGTTGCTGGTAGGGCGTGTTCGGGAACCCTCCCGCTTCTCAAATCCACAACTCCAGGCGTGGAGTGCAGCCGAACGATTCAATTTGAGGTTATGGGCGTGGGAAGCTGGCTAAAACCGTAGTGTAATTTCTGAGGAGTGGCGGAGTTGAGAAATCCCAGCTCCCTGAAAACTGAGAAGCGAGAGTTGAGAGAAATTACGTCCTCATGCCACCGCTAAGTGATTCATACCGGTTCGATACTCGCGTCACATCCATCCCTCATCTCCGTTCCCCTCCATATTCGACAGGAGCCCACCTACCCTCGGGCCACTAGGCAAATGAGGCCAACCCAAGCGGGCCGAATATGCTTTCTGTGGGCTTTTGGCCTCACCAATCGCTAGCGGCTGGAAGCTAGCGCACCGAACAGATCCTTGACTCCCAGAGTTCACGAGAGAAGCTGGCTGCTGGAGTTGGGCGACGGAGTTGAGGATTTTGCAGCCGTGGAGGGCTACCGAACACGCCCTAAGGGTAGCTAATAACAAGGAAGCCGAGGGGCTTTGTGGGAGAAGACAAATACTGTATTAGACTAGCCACAATGGGTAGTAACAAAGAGTAGTAACATGGGCAATGTTACTACTCTATGTTACTACCTCTATAGTGAGTAGTAATATATGTGTGGTAACATGCAACACTTTATTTATTAGACTATAGACTCATCTTGCTTTGATATGTGTGATGTTACTCATACTAGTAGTAACTAGCTATGTTACTACATGCCTCTCTTTCTTTATTTATTGCTTGCCACATCATCTTTTTTATCTAGATATGTGTGATGTTACTACCTATGTTACTTCCATTGTGGGTAGTCTTACGTTTTCTTGATACGATGGGATCTGGTTCTCTTGAACTGCTCAAATGCAGGATGGTCCTCACCGACTAATTTTGTTTGTTTTTGTAAGGGGAAACATGGTCCTCATCTATAGTAGTAGTAGATGGGTCCGGCAGAATCCAAGAAAATTTCCATTATATTACCAGGCTGTCATGCCCGAGTGGTCATGCCGCTATGCTCTCATTGGGCTTTACTTCGGAAGGGTCTGTGGTGCTTGGGCTTGGCCCAACTACAGGAGTCGGGGTCGCTGGTTATAAACGAAGAGAGCAGCACATGGGAAAGGCAGCGAATGGAATGAATCGTTTTCAAGTCTCTCATCCCCTGCTCTAGTTCCTCATCTCCTGCTACTGTATCCCACCCCTTTGCTTTGCTGATTTCTCACCTCAACCTCTTTGTATCCCCTAAATGTATCCAAAGATTGGTAGTGATCTGGTTGTTCATCCCATATATGTGTTTGGGCCATGACAATTTGGTATTCAGAGCCAACAAAAATCACCACCCCCTTCCTGCCTACCACCTGTTCGACGAAATGTCGAGCCACTCTGAGGTGTTCACCGGCGGCGTTCTTCACGTCACCGTGTACCATGTGTACTACCGGGTCACTGAGGAGACATTGCAGCAGGTGCTTGCACCGTATGGCGTGGTGAAAATCTCCGTGTTCCAGAGAATCAACCATGTGGAGGCGGTGGTTCAGCTTCGATCAAGACGCGGAGCAGCGCGGGCTCTCGCCTTGCATGGCCGGTGCATCTACGAGCGTGCCTGCCTCCTCGACATCCAGGACATGTCGCCGGAGTACAACCTGCACTTGTGCTCGCTGCTCGAGCTTAAGCAGACCGCAACCGTGGCCGAGTACACGACGGCGTTCTGGGAACGCGTACATCGCGTGCTGGATCTCAACTCCACCCTAAGCATCAAGTGCTTCGTCCACCAGTATGTCGAGGGCTTGCGCACGGATATTCAAGCAGCCGTGCAGTCGCAATTGCCGTCCAGCATCACCAGAGCGTCTTCCCTTGCTCGGATAAAGGAGGACGAAATCGTGAAGGATGCGGCTAGGGCTGTCGAGGAGCTTGACGGCTGCGTCAACCATGGAGTTCAGGGCCTCGCGCCTAAGGAGACCCTCACCGGCGTCTCCCCCGAGCTCGCTGCCCCTATGGTGCGTGGTGCAGATCACGGAGTCGTCGCCATCGACACCAGCAGCCTTGCTGCTCTGACGCTGACCACATGCTCGACGGAGTGCCCGAGTCACGACGCCACCATCAACATCTTCCCCGAGTTTGCTGCCTCTGTTGTGTGCGACGAGGCCATCGACATCGACACCGTTAGTGTCATGGCACCAACGCCCGCCACCTGTTCGACGGGTCTGATCCATGGCAACGTCAACAGTCCCGTGGCGGTGCAGATGCTCAGGCCATCGCCATGGCCTTCGTTCGTCACTGAGCACACAAGTACAGCTCGCAGCAGCATCGTTGAGCCGCCACTGAGCGCCGCCACTGCGTCGTGCAGGGATGTGACTCCGAATATCAAGCAACAAGGGTCGATGCCCAGGCCATCACCATGGCCTTTGTTTGTCTCCGAGCACGTTTTCTGGCCTTGGACTGAAAATCAGTTGAAGCATATAGGGCTGGCACCATGGTTGTCTCAAGAAATTCCCTTGCAAGCTGCAGTTAGTACAAAAGCTTTCAGCATAAACCAAGATGGTATTCAAGCTGCAGGTGATTGTCACGTGTACAAGAAGAAGCTGTTGTGCATGTTCAGAGAATTATCTATGGGAGTTGTTAGTGCAGATTTTCATCAATGGTTAATTCTTATCAAGAACATCTTGGTCCGTTCACTATACTGGCTTCAAATTATGAAGAATTTAGTTGCTGCAGGAGAGACATGTTGTGGGACTGAGGAGTTGGACCTGATGCCTGTACATAAGTATATGAGGATACTAGTGGAATTGAAGCCTTGGACTTCTTGGGAAGTCAATTATTTTTGTGACACCATGGCTTTCTTTCGGTGGTGGTTTATTCAGAATGCATTGTCATCAATATTTTCTGCCACTACATCAAATGTGCTGCACTCAACGAGTCGTATCTCAAACTCTCTTAGTATTATCATTGTCACTGCTCTGCGCAATTCTAGTGCGATGTGGTGCTTGGATGTTGTGCTCGGGAGGCTTAAGAAATGGTGGCCTCATACTCGATGTGTTCATACAGCCAGTGCACATTTTGAAGCTCACAGCCAGTTCCTTGATACAAGTGAGGTATTCGATACAGAGCTTTATTGGGAAACTGAACTTCTGTCTACAGAACTCATGTCCGGTTGGTACACTAAACTGAAGATTGTTGAATGGAATATTAATATAGTGCAGCCAGTTCAGCTTGACTATCTTCTACTACCGACTAAACCTCCTGATCGTAGTGAAGTATATCAAACTATGCTCAGTTGTGACCAGTTTAGTACAAGAGGAGTTAAAGGTATCTCCCATGAAATTCCACCCACTAAATTAGTGTTCAACTGCTACTGTTTCGTGTTTGGTAGTACAACTAAAGATCCTTGCGATATCATGATTAACAGTCAATGGTGGATATTACTAATGACAATGCACAGTTTGATGAGAGGCCAGTTCACTTATGCTGGAGATCAGTTGCCTAAAATACTGGAAAGATATATACGAAGTCATGGAAAAATAGTTGTAATATTCTGCTGTCCATGCTCAGAACAGAGTGATAGGCTGGAAGAAAGCGTTGCAGTCCTAGCCTTCCTGAGTATTATATTGGGTAATGAGAAGGAGCATCATCAAGTGGGAAAGAAACCTCAGGGAACTATGGTGATACATACACAAGATAGCACTCTCCGGGTGCTTACTAATCCTCCATTCGCTTACAAGAATAGCAGTTTGACAGTTTGCTACACGTGTGGAGCAGTGAGTAAAAATCAAGTGTTATGCAAGCCAACGAATGAAGAGCAATCAGATAGTGTGTTACGAGTACACATTTTGTCCACTTCGAGTTATCTTGGTCATGAATCTGAGTTTGCTGCTGCAACACCGTGGGATTCTAGAATAATCATGGTCCTTATTTGCCTGGCAACACTTCAAATTAGTGATATACTATACATTCCTGGTGCTGCTTCAGTGAATAGTGTTCACAATTATTTGGACTATATTGTTCTAGCCATGATTGCTACTGTTCGGAGAGCAAGTATCGACATGCAGATGTTTGATACCATGAATATGTGGACTTCCCTAGAGTTGCCTTGTTGGATATGCCATGGTTTGGACCTGATGCTTCTCGGTGGTAACCAACAAAACCTGAGCTTCGAAGGTTACTTCCTTGGAGATGATGGTGCTGATGGTCCGAGTTTTTATTCTACGGTTGCTATTGAATATTGGTCAGCAATTGTTATCCTACCAGTGCAAACACCATGGGATCCCGGTGGTTCTGCTACTCCTTTGTACCACAGTCATCGGCTTGAGGACAAGCCGCACTTTAAGGGGGCGAGAATGTCATGCCCGAGTGGTCATGCCGCTATGCTCTCATTGGGCTTTACTTCGGAAGGGTCTGTGGTGCTTGGGCTTGGCCCAACTACAGGAGTCGGGGTCGCTGGTTATAAACGAAGAGAGCAGCACATGGGAAAGGCAGCGAATGGAATGAATCGTTTTCAAGTCTCTCATCCCCTGCTCTAGTTCCTCATCTCCTGCTACTGTATCCCACCCCTTTGCTTTGCTGATTTCTCACCTCAACCTCTTTGTATCCCCTAAATGTATCCAAAGATTGGTAGTGATCTGGTTGTTCATCCCATATATGTGTTTGGGCCATGACACAGGCCCTGCCTGTCATTTACGGAGTACGTATAATCCAACGAATCATGCACGACACGGTTTTGCAAACAAAATTAGAAAGTTGCCACTGCTGATATATGAGTTTGGCAGATTCTTGTGAGTATCGTGAGGAATTTTTGCAGGCGACTTCCTCCAACGGCGACAAGCGGAGAGCGAAACATCATGCATGCATGTCCCGTGCTTGAAGCCGGCAGGGGGAGGGGGCGCGCACTTTTGTGCGGGCTCCGGCGATGGTGGGCGGAAACCCGGGCCGCGGTGCATCGGGAGGCAAGTTCCCCATGCTCGCCACGCCTCGTCCTGCATCTGCATTGCCAACTTGGCGCCAGGTGAGGTGCGTACGTATATCCATCGTCATCATTCATAGCAACGCCCTTTTGATTTCCCACGGCCGGTGCGTTCATATTGTTCCATCATCATACCTCTACCGGTGCAAGTCACATCCTCCGTCCGCTCCATCGTGCCATAAATCCACTTGTTAGAGCATTTTCCATACTAGATGATCTATTTTTTTTAACACAGTACATACTCAAGCGCTCATACATACGCACATACACTAACCCTTAGAGCAACTCCAACGGGCCGACTCGAACGGACGGCGCATTTGTCCGCTTTTTATCCGTTTGGGTCGGCCGCCCGCCCGGCGTCCGCCTAGTTTTGCATTTGGGTCGGCAGTGCGCCCAACGCGCCGACCCATTTCATGTACGCACTCAACTTAAAAAAAAGGCCCGCGGCCGATCATGCCAGCGGCCATGTCTCATGCCGGCACCATGCCAGCGCCGGCATACAATGTCGGCTTCAAAAAATATCACCACAGTTCATGCTGGCGCACTCGCCAGCCGGCCGGCACACATGCCAGCACACAAAAAAGGGTGAGACTTGAGTTCGACCACGCCATCGCGGCCCCCGTGGTCATGCCAGCACACCTGCCGGCATACAAAAAAGATGGCGATCGCCGCCATAGATCACTCGTCGTCGAACTTGAGCATGTCGGCCTGCATCTTCTCGAACCACGGTCTCTTCCTTGGTGACACGGTGTTGAGATCCACCTTCATGATCTCCACCCCGGTCATCATGCTCGCGAGAGCCACTTCTTTCGCCTTGGTCTTGGCGTTGGCGGCCTCGATCTCTAGCATCTTGGCTTGCTTCTCCGCCTCCAGCTCGAACATCTTGGCGGATGAGGTTCTGCATGTAGTCCTCGTCGAAGGCGGCCGGCATTCCCTCGAATAGGTTGCGGGCGTCCGGGAGCACGGCGGCCGGCGTCTGCCACGCGCGTTTCCTCACGCCGCCGGATGACGGGCCACCGGGGTGGCGTTGAGGTCGATGGGCGCGGGCGCGGGCGTGGAAGGCGCGACCACGCTCACGTCGGGCGAGCACTCCCCGGAGAGGCGGGAGGCCTGCGGGTACACGTGGAAGCCGGGCATCGGGTTGCAAGCCGACGCGCGGGGCGAGTCGGGAAGCACCATCCGAGGAAACGCCGATGAGCCGGTGCTAGCCGCGGCGACGGCGGCGTTGATGAGGCCGTGCTGGCCAGGGTTTAACCCTAGCATGTAGAGCGCCTCCCTCGTTGCCGCCGCGACACATCTGTAAGGAACTGATCTTTCTGTGGGTGGGGGACAAGGCTGTATAGTTTGAGCAGGACTAGATTTGCTGCCCTCACATGGGGAAAGGTGTCTAAAGATAACAAAAATGGGACGAACACAAATATTCTCCTTGGTCGTTTGTTGCAACAGAGTGTGCATCACCCTTTATACATCGGTAGATGCACATGGTGCTTGTGCGTCCACTGTCCCATACAACTCTTTAGCTGTTCTTAATCTAATAATGCCGCTGGAAAATTGAACCAATGCCACAGTTAAAAGCAAATTACATGTTTAACGAATTTTATTGTTAATATAATCTCTCTGTTAATATGAATCAATGCCACTGTTTGAGAAATGCTACTGTCTTGCTTTCTTTCCCATTTAGATAAGTTAGATGCATCTTTTTGTGGGCTTCTGTGTCATCCACCGTTATTGACCACTAGTTGTTTCCTTTGCACCTCTGTGTAAACAGGGTTATCTACTTCACCTCGTTGCTATTGCGACCTTTTGTTGCACTGCACAAACCACTTTTGTTTTAAGAGTGTTTTGTGCAGTTCAACCAAAATGTCACACCGACAACGTTGCTTGATCTTAGTGGAACTGCACAAGAGGAGATCTGACTTTCTATCCGTGTTGCCAAATTTGTTTCAGATCTTCTTCTTGTGAGTTGTTTGAATTCCGCATCATGATAGGTCAGTACTAGCCTTTTTCACATGATTGTGCGGTGTGCTTTCATATGTTGTGCTAGTTATACGGTAGTGTTGCTTGATTTTAGTGAACTGCACAAATGGAGACCAGACTTCCAATCTGTATGTGCACCGTAATATCCCATTGAGGTAAGATAATGATATTTCACAACTGTTGGCCTGTATTTTGCTACTGTCATCAGAAAATTAATGTCGTTGTTTAGTGTTATACTTGTGTTCCCTAATTGACATGCCAAATCTTACATTGAAGGCGAAGCTTGTCTGTTATTGAACCAAGTGATGAAGGGGAAGAACAAGCGGAAGAAAAACAAAAATCAACTCCCGGTGCTGTAATAAAGCACTAGAACTGTGATGACACAAGTAATGATATAGTTTTGCATCTTAATTTATTGCTATGGCTGGAACGAGCAATTGTTTTGCCACTGGTTTGATGCCACTCTTAATGTAATATGTAATTATCTCTACTTGTGCAAACAGGGATCTTCTTTGAAGACAACATATATTTTAGTGAAACTGCACAAGAAGACGTTGGAAACATTAAACTAATCGAAGAGTATATAGTAAGCATGGCAACCACAGTAGATAACAACAGATGGTTCCCGAGAAGTGCTTCATCTGTATGCTCTACACAATAAGCCTCCTAACAAAGGTTGGTACCGGCCCATGGATTTGATCCATATGATTGAGCTTTGTCATCTCTATTGGTGTTGTGCTACTGTTTAGCTACTGTCATGAGAAAGTGGTATTGTCTTGGAGAAGTGCTTCATCTGTACTATTTTAAATATCCCCTTTCCTTTTTTTGAGAAAACATGGATCCTAGCATTTAGTTTTTCTCTTGTCTTTGCACAACAGGATCATCCTCTTCATAACAAAAGGAAGTAGTTGAAGGATGGTTACATTACTGCCCACAAGAACAAACTCACTTCAGCTCAGAAGGACTCACGGATCTCCATCTTTGTTGCTGTGATGGCCAAGGGGGGGGGGGGGGGGGGGGGGGGGGGGGGGGGGGGGGGGGGGGGGGGGGGGGGGGGGGGGGGGGGGGGGGGGGGGGGGGGGGGGGGGGGGGGGGGGGGGGGGGGGGGGGGGGGGGGGGGGGGGGGGGGGGGGGGGGGGGGGGGGGGGGGGGGGGGGGGGGGGGGGGGGGGGGGGGGGGGGGGGGGGGGGGGGGGGGGGGGGGGGGGGGGGGGGGGGGGGGGGGGGGGGGGGGGGGGGGGGGGGGGGGGGGGGGGGGGGGGGGGGGGGGGGGGGGGGGGGGGGGGGGGGGGGGGGGGGGGGGGGGGGGGGGGGGGGGGGGGGGGGGGGGGGGGGGGGGGGGGGGGGGGGGGGGGGGGGGGGGGGGGGGGGGGGGGGGGGGGGGGGGGGGGGGGGGGGGGGGGGGGGGGGGGGGGGGGGGGGGGGGGGGGGGGGGGGGGGGGGGGGGGGGGGGGGGGGGGGGGGGGGGGGGGGGGGGGGGGGGGGGGGGGGGGGGGGGGGGGGGGGGGGGGGGGGGGGGGGGGGGGGGGGGGGGGGGGGGGGGGGGTGCTTCCTTGGGCAGACTTGGGCATCAACAGGCACGTCTTGGAGCTGGCCGCCGTCCAAGACCTAGACCCCACCTTCCACCGAGAAGGAGGAGGAGGAGGGGCCATCTTCCACCGAGAGAGCAAGGAAGGGGTCCTCTCTCGTGCTTCGTCTCGGCGCCTATCTGATGTTGTTCTTCCGCCCTTGACGAGCTCTTCAAGGTCCTCTCTTCCTTGGTTCGTTTCCGGTTGCTTTCTTTCCTGACGCTGACGGTGACGCGGTTCGCTTCCTCACACAGCAGGTATGTTACAAGGACGACAAGCGCGGCAGCCGGAACCAAGGCCTCCACAACCGGCGTCATGGTGCTCCAACCCCAGCGCGCTCCTTCTCTGTTCCAGTGACTGCTCCGCCTACTCCTCTCCTTCTCTGCCACTCCCCTCTAATTGCACCCAGCTCGTGGCCTTTCTTCATTTAAGTACTCCCTTTTTGTTCTTTTGAACCAATGCTTGGTTGGATCCTGTAGAAAGGAGAGAAAGTGTGGACATCCTACACAGACCTGCTCTTAAGCGAAACTCTGAATGTGATTGTATTGAAAACTTCCAATTTACTCTTATGCTCATATGATTTTTCATTCATCTTCTTCTGATTTGCTTAACAAATGAAGTTAATTTTGTTGACTTCTCAGATTTGCACTGTTGGGAAGGTGGCTGTAGCCAGTTCCTTTTTTTTAGTTGGGCAATTCTTGTTTATATAGGAATTAGGCATACGGGTGGTCGTATACACAGAAACGGCGAACAGATTTTCATATATGTATATGGTATGGGTGGTCATACATAATGATTTTTTGACTGGTCCTTGCAGGGGTCAGGTCCTGCAAAAATGTGTTTGTAGTTTTGTTGTAATCACTATGCTAATGTGCGATGATACGGTTAATTATTTCATCTTACAGTTAATTATTGAAAATGTACATCTCTGTACTCTCTCTCAGCACCTGTTCACATTTGTATATTTACTATTTTGTCGCTCCATAACTGTTTCTTGTGCCAGTTATTACTCATTTTTTGTGTTAGAGGTCCTGCCTGATCTGGTTACCAATGAGTAATGGCCATGCCCAGTTTTTTTTAGACTACATATTTATCTGTTTGTACTCTGTACTCAAAGTATGATGGTTTGCTACATCTAAGCACCATCACATGTATAACGTCCCTCTTGGATTTATTTTATTACCTTTCATGTGTTTATACTCCCTAGTATGAAAAGGAATTTAATTGCGTACTTTGCCTGTTTTTACTTAAAGCGATATGTACCACAACCTTACAACATGCAAAGTAGAAACTCAGTCATAGACGAAATTTTAGTCCTCTCGGTGGACACCTTCTTCAGAGACCAGAAGACTTATGGCTTCAGGGTCAGGGTCAGGGTCGTCTATATGGCGAGCTAGCTGGTCTTAATTATGTGCGATGACCGCAGCAACGACTTTGCTTTCGGACTGTAAAGAGGGGAAGATTAATGGCCGCATAGCGTACAAATTATGTACCATCGACCCGTCAGATTGATGGCATGATCACCAGGGCACGAAAAGCTAATGCCATAATGTGTTTCAGACTTTCAGTAGACCTTACTGGCTAGACATGCGAGATCACCAAATCAGCAGCAACTACTAAATAAAGCCGGTGCCACGACCACTAGATCGCCAACACAGTGACTTTTGCTTGCGTGATGTGGCAATATACCCCTCTGTCCGAAAATAAGTGTCGCTGATTTAGTGTAAGGAGTATATCTCAAGAACCTCCCTCCAAGCGAGATCTTGCTTGGTCGATTGTCCTTCTGGCTAAGATAACAAAGAACAGACGACACAAATCAAAGAAAAACACGGAAAAATTCGTTTCTTGAGCGTTGCTTTGAGCGCACTGGTTCATGAGGCAATGGAGGCAACCGGTACTCCCTTCATAAAGAAATATAAAAGCGTATGGATCACTATTTTAGTGATCTAAACGCTACAGAGGAAGTATCTCCTAGGGCATCTTCGCGGCGGACCCGTAAATTGCCCGCATCCGTCTGGATCGCGGAAGTCATCCAACGCGGTCCTGTATCGGTTCACGGCACGGTCCGGACGGGTTTTCTTTCGTAAATTGGAGACAAAGTGGGGGAGATTTACGGGAGTCCGGACAGCATACACATAGGACTCCGACACCCCTGCTAACCCATCCTCCCTCCCGGTCTCATTTCCTTTCACTCCGTCTCTTCTCCCCCTTACTTTGCATCCGCACCCTTCACCTCTGCCGCCGCTGCTGTACTTCTTCGGCTGCCACTGAGGCATCACTAGAAGTCCGCATCTAGCACTGATGCGCCCGCTCATCGTTACGATGGAGTTGTCCACCCTGGAGCCGTTTGTACCCAGGTACACTCCGCCCCCTGTCGACAACCTCCATGGAGGACACCACGCCCGGCAGGTGTTCGTGGTCGATGCCATTGAGCTTATTTTCAAATATTATGTCGTTTTTTAGAGTACGAAGGATGGTGAGCTACTCGACCATGGAGGATGAGTTGTTGTGCGATGCATGTTGGCCATATCCGTGGATTTCGCAGGCAAGAGCAAAGGGGAGGCCTTCTGGCAGCAAGTGCATGAAATGTTTCACGCATGAAAGTATATTGCTCCCTACGACGTTACATCATTCAAGAACGCAATGTGAGTTCGTTATCGTATCGCTGGTACGCTATCCAGACTAGCACCACCAAGTTATGCGACTTGGTTCGTCAGCTCGAGGCAAGGCGGCCATTGCACGCGGAAGAGGACGGGATTGTAAGTTTTGGCTCCTCTTGCTCAACTTGTTGATTTATTCATTCACTCAATGTTGGTCTACACATTATATGTAGCCCGCACGTGCTGCCGTGGTGTACCACAGGACAGAGGGACGGGCATTTACGTGCACACTGTTGGATGAAGCTGAAGTGGGAGTATGTGTGGAACGACATGATCCGTTAATGAAAAACTTGCTGGACATCCGGAATCTAGTCGAATTTGAGGTATTGTTGTGCTAGACTTAATTTGCATGCTATGTATGGATGATTTATACTATTTCTATCCGAACTTTGATGAATATCGGCCGGTTTGCATGAATTTCGCACGGTTTTTTTTAAATACGAGTTGAAATATATGCGGCTACGGTTGGATGGCGGCCTTCTGCATTCATGTCCGTGGACTTGTCCCCCCTTCCGCGAACGGATGCAGGAGGAAATTTGCGGGTTGCCATTGAAGATGCCTTATTACATAAGTATGTATATATGTGCAATGCACATCTTAACTTAACATAGTGATTTTGATAAAAGAAAAGAAAAACGACATAAATTTGCTAATACATTCAAAACAAAAAGAAAATGTAGCCATGTACAAATGCAAATATTAATTAAGTATGATTAATAATCTTAAACTTGGACACTGATACTCACTTTTATTTATTTATTTAAGACTTTTCGATGATGCTCGTTCACTGGGCGAAGTTGTTCCCATCAACTACAAAGCGACCGTGGTGACTTTACCAATCTCAAGATGTTGTGCCAACTCAGTATCTCGGAGGTGCTCATATGTGTAGGGTATATGTTTGTGCACTCATACTGTTGAGTGTATGTGCGTATAGACGAACATATGTGATTGTATTGTGTTAAAAAAATAGATCATATGAAGTACATATACCTTAAAAAAAGAGTTCCTTGCACTTTATCAAAAATACTTTCTCTCGCGCGCTTTCCTTCCCTAACCTAGGCAGTTAGGGAAAACTCTCCCCTCCAGACTTTACTAACGAACCCGTGGATTTGCCTCCCCTCCGCCCGTTGCTCATGTGGCCGATGGCGGGAAGGGGAATCCCGGTGTCTCCGCTCCGGTTAATAGTTTAGGTTAGGGGTTTTAGTCCTCGCAGGTGCGACACTTGGGGGGATGGCGGCGCTTCTTCTTCGAGGTTGTCTTCCGGGTTCCGATCCTCTTCGAGTTCGTCCATTTGGATGTAGCCAATGAAGCTCCGACGTAGATTCCTGCCGCCTCTTTGAGGCGGTGAGGTTAGGGTTTCCCGTCATGTGGCAAGATTTCATGTCAGGTGCTTCAGATCTATTCAAGGGTTCAACAGCAACGACTGCGGCTCCAAGACGCTGATTTGTAGGGCACATGCACGAAGACTTCCCAGCCGCCATGGAGATGGTAAAGCCGGCTCCAGTAAGGGAACGGCGACAACGGTGCATCGGCGGCAGTAGTGGTTATTCGGTGGTCTTCGTATCTCGATGTAATCTTTATTATGTTTGAAATGCTTATAGTACCGGTGAATATTTAATATAGAATGGGTCCTTTTCGGAAGAAAAAAAAGATCATGTCCTTATTACGTTCCTTTCATTTACATTTTTTTACTGTATTTTAGTGAGGATATCAATCTAATCGAGAATTACGAGGACACATGGAATGGAACTACTGATGGTAGTTGGCCAATATCCACTAAACCGAACAATTGCTTTGAGCTGTTTCGCATTATCTGATTGTGGATTGACCGACTTGGCATGCTACATGTCTTCCCTACTTATGGCCCCTTCGGAGTCCCTCCGGCTCCACAACTCCGCTCCCGGAGCGGACGGAGCAGTAGCTTAAAATGTTGGAGCGAGCAAACAGTAGCTCCGAAGATCCTGGTATTTCAAGGAGCGGTGGTTTGCCGAACGGGCCTTTATTGTCCTCCAAGCTTCAGTAGCAGTTTCGCAACCACGCATCATTGCAGGGAGGAATGTAATGCAAGTGCAATGAGCATAACTTCGTATAGCATCAAATCAGACTCTTTTCTTTGCTACCCTTTTGCCTCTCCTCTGTTTGTTGCATATATCCACTGGAGTACATGTCGTCCACATACTGACCGTGCGAATATTCTCCTGGCCATTTAATCTACATCTCTATTCTTCTTTCCCGTGTTCCCATCACTGAAAACACCCTCTGTTGCTGCTTTTTTCAAGCGGCAACATATGAACCGAATCGTCGTGGGTGCCTGCTCGAGGAACATATTTGAAAAGCAGATGCGAATTCTTCATCACCAAGTAGAGCTTGAACTTTAGAAAATCGCCCGTAATGATCTTCTGCTTCGCGGCGGCTCTCCAGTGTGACGATCATGTCGCCACCAACCTCTGGAATCGATGCATTTGTTGGGGAATCATGAATCATCGATCTTTCTTCCAAAGCAGCTTTAATTATGTCGATCATGATTTTTTGCTGAACTTTCCTCCGACTTAATCGTGCACTAATCATACACGCAATGCACACGATCAAGCCTAATGACTCACTCGAAGATATCACAACACAACTCTAAAACATAAATAAAGTCATACAAGCTTTATATTACAAGGCAGGGCCTCGAGGGCTCGAATACATAGCTCGAAGGCATACAAGCATCAGCGGAAGTATCAGATATCTGAGTACAGATATAAAAAAAAGACAGAAATGCCTTTAGAATATCTGAGTACAGATACATAGCTCGAAGGTATACAAGCGTCAGCAGAAGCATCAGATATCTGGAATCGATGCATTTGTTGGGGAATCATGAATCATCGATCTTTCTTCCAAAGCAGCTTTAATTATGTCGATCATGATTTTTTGCTGAGCTTCCTCTGGCTTAAACCAGCGATATGTACCACAACCTTACAGCATGCAAAGTGGAGTAGAAATTCAATTCATTCATACTTGAAGCTGGGACCAGACATGACAGAGCTTCAAGTTCCGTCATTTTGGTTGAGCTGTAGCCAAAATTCAGACGAAATTTCAGTCGTCTCGGTGGACACCTTCTTCAGAGACCGGGAGACTTATCGCTTCAGGGTCAAGTCTACTCTTTATAGTGAGCTGGTTTTAATCATGCGCGGCCGGCGACCTCAGCAGCAGCGACGACGACTTTGCTTTTGGGAATGGATGCACGGGAAGCGCAGGCATCCATCCGCTAGCGACAAACATGGGAGGGGAGGGGAGGGGAGGAAACAACAGCGAATCCCCCGCGCGGATCTTATTCGCGTTTCGGACTTGGGAAGGTAGTTGCGTCTATTTACGTGCATGCATGGTCTGCGCCGTGCGGATATGAGAGCAGGCCGGACGCGCGTGCTCCTCCACGTACCGAGATGATCGGTCTTCATCATCCTAGCTAGCTAGCTTCGCGTACCACACATTCCGGGGCTTCTCCCCCGCTTCGTTGGCGCAGGCTCCGGCGCCGGTGAGAGGCCCTTCGGTTCCTATGCGAATCCGGTGGTCCGGAGTTCGCATCGGTGGATCTCGCTGGCGGCTGCTGTTTTCGCGGCGGTGTTGCCGGCGGATGTTTTGGGGCTTGCCGTTGGCCTTTGTGGCGACGGCGTTGGTGATCTGCGAAGGATGGCTGTGCAGGAGCTGGGTTCGAGGATGAAGGCAGGCGGCCCTGGTGTTCTCTTTCGACGCCGTCGACGGGCGACAGTGGGGCTGAGGTCGGAGAGGTTCGGGGTGCATCCCCGGCCCACGATCCACAGCGACATGTGCTTTGCCGTTCGCGGCGAGCCTTTCTTGCGGTCCATAAAGCAGTGTACTGCGAGGAAGCTTCTCCGGCCTTCGGTGAGGTGGTGCTTCGTCTCTGTCTCTGGCAGGCGCTCGAGCTGCCGGATTCGGGCGACGAAGGACGGTGGCTTGCACAAGGATCTCCAGGGTGTTGTCTGTGTTTTTTTGTTTTCTGAGGTCCTTTGTGTAACTTTCCTGGACAGCTGTCTTTCCAGGTCTTTCTTCGGTGTGCCTGCGTGTATGTGCTGTAAGCTTCTGGTTGTTGAATGAATGCGTGGGTTCCTTCACAAAAAAAAAAAACATTAGCATTTTCCATGCATTCACCTCGTCGGCGTCCGCCCGGCCTCCGAACCGACCCTTGTCGATCGCGTGCGTGCGTGCATGGGGACATACGTACGACGTCAACTCAGGGGCGTGCTTCTCGTCGCGCCACGCATCGAGCTCGTGACGCCACCATGGGCTTCAACGATCACGATCACGATCACAGCCGTCGGCTCTCCATCGTCTTCTTCGCCAATCGATCAGTCTGGTTCTCGGGTTGTCCAGCAAGTCGCCGGTGTCACCCACTCATGCGCACCAATCACTACTTGTCTTGGGTCGTCGCTGCGTCGGGCCAATGCCACCACCGATCGAGCTCCATCCCCCCCCCCCCCCCCCCCCCCCCCCCCCCCCCCCCCCCCCCCCCCCCCCCCCCCCCCCCCCCCCCCCCCCCCCCCCCCCCCCCCCCCCCCCCCCCCCCCCCCCCCCCCCCCCCCCCCCCCCCCCCCCCCCCCCCCCCCCCCCCCCCCCCCCCCCCCCCCCCCCCCCCCCCCCCCCCCCCCCCCCCCCCCCCCCCCCCCCCCCCCCCCCCCCCCCCCCCCCCCCCCCCCCCCCCCCCCCCCCCCCCCCCCCCCCCCCCCCCCCCCCCCCCCCCCCCCCCCCCCCCCCCCCCCCCCCCCCCCCCCCCCCCCCCCCCCCCCCCCCCCCCCCCCCCCCCCCCCCCCCCCCCCCCCCCCCCCCCCCCCCCCCCCCCCCCCCCCCCCCCCCCCCCCCCCCCCCCCCCCCCCCCCCCCCCCCCCCCCCCCCCCCCCCCCCCCCCCCCCCCCCCCCCCCCCCCCCCCCCCCCCCCCCCCCCCCCCCCCCCCCCCCCCCCCCCCCCCCCCCCCCCCCCCCCCCCCCCCCCCCCCCCCCCCCCCCCCCCCCCCCCCCCCCCCCCCCCCCCCCCCCCCCCCCCCCCCCCCCCCCCCCCCCCCCCCCCCCCCCCCCCCCCCCCCCCCCCCCCCCCCCCCCCCCCCCCCCCCCCCCCCCCCCCCCCCCCCCCCCCCCCCCCCCCCCCCCCCCCCCCCCCCCCCCCCCCCCCCCCCCCCCCCCCCCCCCCCCCCCCCCCCCCCCCCCCCCCCCCCCCCCCCCCCCCCCCCCCCCCCCCCCCCCCCCCCCCCCCCCCCCCCCCCCCCCCCCCCCCCCCCCCCCCCCCCCCCCCCCCCCCCCCCCCCCCCCCCCCCCCCCCCCCCCCCCCCCCCCCCCCCCCCCCCCCCCCCCCCCCCCCCCCCCCCCCCCCCCCCCCCCCCCCCCCCCCCCCCCCCCCCCCCCCCCCCCCCCCCCCCCCCCCCCCCCCCCCCCCCCCCCCCCCCCCCCCCCCCCCCCCCCCCCCCCCCCCCCCCCCCCCCCCCCCCCCCCCCCCCCCCCCCCCCCCCCCCCCCCCCCCCCCCCCCCCCCCCCCCCCCCCCCCCCCCCCCCCCCCCCCCCCCCCCCCCCCCCCCCCCCCCCCCCCCCCCCCCCCCCCCCCCCCCCCCCCCCCCCCCCCCCCCCCCCCCCCCCCCCCCCCCCCCCCCCCCCCCCCCCCCCCCCCCCCCCCCCCCCCCCCCCCCCCCCCCCCCCCCCCCCCCCCCCCCCCCCCCCCCCCCCCCCCCCCCCCCCCCCCCCCCCCCCCCCCCCCCCCCCCCCCCCCCCCCCCCCCCCCCCCCCCCCCCCCCCCCCCCCCCCCCCCCCCCCCCCCCCCCCCCCCCCCCCCCCCCCCCCCCCCCCCCCCCCCCCCCCCCCCCCCCCCCCCCCCCCCCCCCCCCCCCCCCCCCCCCCCCCCCCCCCCCCCCCCCCCCCCCCCCCCCCCCCCCCCCCCCCCCCCCCCCCCCCCCCCCCCCCCCCCCCCCCCCCCCCCCCCCCCCCCCCCCCCCCCCCCCCCCCCCCCCCCCCCCCCCCCCCCCCCCCCCCCCCCCCCCCCCCCCCCCCCCCCCCCCCCCCCCCCCCCCCCCCCCCCCCCCCCCCCCCCCCCCCCCCCCCCCCCCCCCCCCCCCCCCCCCCCCCCCCCCCCCCCCCCCCCCCCCCCCCCCCCCCCCCCCCCCCCCCCCCCCCCCCCCCCCCCCCCCCCCCCCCCCCCCCCCCCCCCCCCCCCCCCCCCCCCCCCCCCCCCCCCCCCCCCCCCCCCCCCCCCCCCCCCCCCCCCCCCCCCCCCCCCCCCCCCCCCCCCCCCCCCCCCCCCCCCCCCCCCCCCCCCCCCCCCCCCCCCCCCCCCCCCCCCCCCCCCCCCCCCCCCCCCCCCCCCCCCCCCCCCCCCCCCCCCCCCCCCCCCCCCCCCCCCCCCCCCCCCCCCCCCCCCCCCCCCCCCCCCCCCCCCCCCCCCCCCCCCCCCCCCCCCCCCCCCCCCCCCCCCCCCCCCCCCCCCCCCCCCCCCCCCCCCCCCCCCCCCCCCCCCCCCCCCCCCCCCCCCCCCCCCCCCCCCCCCCCCCCCCCCCCCCCCCCCCCCCCCCCCCCCCCCCCCCCCCCCCCCCCCCCCCCCCCCCCCCCCCCCCCCCCCCCCCCCCCCCCCCCCCCCCCCCCCCCCCCCCCCCCCCCCCCCCCCCCCCCCCCCCCCCCCCCCCCCCCCCCCCCCCCCCCCCCCCCCCCCCCCCCCCCCCCCCCCCCCCCCCCTCTGAATTCTGACTAGAGCTCAACCAAGATGACCAAACTTCAATTTGTCTGGTTTTCCGAGTTAAATATGAACTTCTTCTAGACTAGTGTGCCGTTTGTGGCATGATCAGCCACCTATTGACTAATACACAGAACATGGAGATGGAGTGCGTTCCCCCAAGTAGCTGATCTTCAAAGATCTACGGGCTACCTGGAACTCTGACTTGGGTGGTCGAGGGGGAAACCGTGGCAATGTTGTAGATGACCGCAGGGGTGCATCTACTTCTGAGGTTTATGAGGGGAAAGATATGGATGTTGATCCAAATAACACTACAAATGTCGTTGATGGTGGATGTTATGTAGCCGATGCTGAACACGCAGCGGGTCTGTCCACCGGAAGATGTAGTGCATTTTCATCCCAACTAGTTATGCAGTGTATTTTCCTAAAATACCAGCTTATTTTAAATTTACCTAACTTTTTTTACTTAAGGACATAGATCTATTATAAATAACCTGCTCATATTTCTCTGTCCACCCCACAAGTAACATAAATTCTCAGCAAAAGACCCTAGCATCTTGCAGTGAAGTCTGAAAAGTTTTGGTTTTGTTACAAACAAGGACAAATTTTTGACAAGTCGGACAGATTTTCACGAGAAATTTCGGCAGCATAACGCGTTGGGAAGAATCCAAATCACCGTTTCATTCATTCCAAACTTCATTCATGCACTCCAAGTCAGTCAATACACTGGATGAAGCATTCCATATCATCATCCTACCAAGTGATTTCCACAACAAAAGTTTAGCCAATCTGCCACCACCACAAACTAGCTAAGCCGCCGATGATTTCATCTTGCTAGTCGCCATCCTTCTTGAGAAACTAATTGAATGTCGATGGATCATCGACACACCTCTCTTGGAGTCTGGAGATGAGAAGGCATCACTTGTGCCGAATACAAAACCAAGAATCTACATCCCAACTTCTCCAAACTACCACACAAGCCAAGTGTTGGCAGCTACAACATCGAAATCGCCAGCAAACTCCATCCACACTTACAAGTGTTGCGGCTGCAAGGAAAACAAAAAGATCAGATGAGTGATTGACTAGTATTACTTCAGATAAACATAATCACTTTTAATAAGAGGGATACCACAAAAAACCAGGGAAATTAGATCACATCACACTGTGGTAGCCAACAAAATCATCTATAATTTGTCTTACAAATTAAGGATGGTGAATTCTGAATTTTATGCTCGGTGGTTCGCAACCCAATAATCAGAGAAATAGTAGCCTATGTTAATTCTTAAAATCACATTGTAAAAACTTAGAAACAATTCGATTTGTCACAGCCGCACTGAGACCTTAGCTAAATGATCGAACTGTCATACGAGTTGGTGACTTACACTGCAATGAAAATAACTCCAATTAGCAGGGGACTTGCACTACAGTGAAAATAACTCCAGAAAAATATGGTAATGTTCAATTCGACAACTAAGAGCCCACATCATAGATACCACAAAAAAGAAATTTAATCAATCTGACCAAGGTCCTCCCCTCTACTCATCAATTCTTTAGATCAACGAGACCATGCCTGAACAACTATGAAAGTACAGGAAAATAAGTTCAGAAGATATACGATTCTGCAACCACACTGCAACAATGTTCATTTTAACGACTAATTTTAGTATTCCTTCAATCATACGCTGCAAACCTCAGTTTCAAGGAGGGGGGGGGGCCCCCCCCCCCCCCCCCCCCCCCCCCCCCCCCCCCCCCCCCCCCCCCCCCCCCCCCGTTGTTGCTGAGCAGACGGCAGAATCAAACTTCCTGGGGGCTACATGGCATAGATTTCTTCCTGTCCCCACCATCAAGTCAGGCCCCGCCCTGGGCACACACAGAGAGAGAGAGAGAGAGAGAGAATAATTAATTAGTGGCCAAGGAACTAGTCCAGATTTCCAAGTACATACAATCTGGATTTGATCAAGACTTAGACTGATAAAAAAGTTGGATGTTTCAAAGCCAGAATGACCATCCACTCTTGATTAGGCAGAAATATCTTGCATAGGCAAACAACATAGTAATTTTTCTATCTATAAGTACTATGGCTGATAAAAATATTGCTAACGCAATATTTCTATCTATAAGTACACAACAGCATTACACCAAGCATAAGGATCCTACCAAATCTATAACATGGAGCAGTACCAAACCTTGTAGCATGCAGTGCAAAGAAGTACAGAAATGAAGCACATTCGTCTAGGCACAACACAATCTTGCATAGGCAAACAACATAGTAGCAGCCACATACATGCATAGGCTCGCAAAGCACAAATATTGTGACATGTTTAATCGACAAGACAGAAATATGACCACAATCACAAGATCATTGTGGTGGCCAGAAGAGCACCACCACTACACACAGCATGACGACTACAATCCCCCACGGCTCGATGGTCGGACCGTCTAAGGGCAGAGAGAGAGAGAGAGAGAGAGAGAGAGAGAGAGGGAGACAAAGAGAACGGGGGCTCACCTCAACCCATGTAGCCGGACATTGGGGTACCGAGGGTGTCTGGTATCGTTCAGGTGTTGTCAGCTGGTGGCAAGCTGCTCTGGGATCATAAGCAGCAACACTTGTTGCCTGTAACAAAAAGTCAATGGACTGATATATTAAAGTGTGAAGAGTTGCCCAATATTTCAGGTGCATCAAGAAACCTCCAAACAGAGTGTCCATACAGGTTTTGCATATAAAATGAAGAGAAATATTCTATATTGAGTATGTTACACTTAAAAGGGTGTGTGTCAAGTTGTTTTAAACAAAACGAAGTATGAAACAGAAATTCTACAGCCATCGGCTATGTTTTTAAAGCGTCCCTAAGGCGACGCCTACGCGTCGAAGCGCTCCCCCTCTGCTTTGGAAAATCGACCGCTTTGGGCGCCTCCCCCCCCCCCCCCCCCCCCCCCCCCCCCCCCCCCCCCCCCCCCCCCCCCCCCCCCCCCCCCCCCCCCCCCCCCCCCCCCCCCCCCCCCCCCCCCCCCCAGTTCATTTTAAAATTAGCAGTTCATCTCATGTTCTCAAAACACATGTGGGGCCTAAGTAAATCCTTCACCCAGAAACAAATAGTCAGGAATCAATTCATCGAAATGATGCCAGTCTGTCCTTTAGACCATCCATTCATCAAAATACAGTAAGGGCAATTAATTCATGGCAAATCAAAGAAAAAGAGATATTTTTTAAATGCAAATTGTTTAGACGAAGCTTCATTGCTTCAATAGTTCAAGCAACATATGACTGGAAAATCCTTTCTGCAGCAAACAGACAATCAATCCTTGTTATCTTATGGTAAACGCAAAGGAAAAGGTATATTTTTGAATTATCAAATGTTCAACTGCAGCACCAGCAATCCAAGTAACATATGGACAGAAGGTACAATTTAGTACAAATAGCTAGTTAGTATACAGAAAAATGGTCGTAAGGGAAATATTACCTCCAAGAACTGTGTAAGGATTAGTTAAGAAGTGTGAAAATGACACATGGCGCTCCATGAAGGCGATCTGTAAAAAGGAATGGATGACAAATTATGCCAAGAAAATGTTGTACACAAGAGTCAACAGGTGCAAAAGAACAAAACAGAGCCAGCATAGCATTATCTTGCCAGATGCAGATAATTCAAGTAGGTATCTTAACAGCAGACTGCATAAAAGAAACAAAGCCCGTAAAGATTCTAGGCCTGCATAACTCTCTCCAGTTAAATAAAATTCACGCTCTTTGTATTGAGGGAATCGTTCAAGCCGCTTTGTTAGGAAGACCAACGGATAAAATGGGTACTCATATGAACCCAAAGAAAGGGTTGTAAAACTGGAAACTAATGTTGTACTACAATATGCGTGTAAGTGGCAGTTCAATGATCCAATTCAATTCATCAAAAACAAAATACCGCTAAACACAAACAGTTGACTTTGTGCACTATGCCAATGGTGAAGGTGAGCATCAAATAGTAAAATGTACAAGGTACTTGTTTTGCAAAGTGTGGTGCCAGTTGGTCAAATTTCATGGCCAATTGCAAGAAGCAATGATTTCTGCCAAGAAAGTAGAGCTTCCAGTTTAACAACCAACGTATCAGCTTTCAATGATCTAGTGAAACATGGGGTAGACTCGGCCTTGAGTTCTGCAACTTTCAATTCTTTAGAACAAAAAAGAGGACAATTTCCATGAATGAATACAACACAGCTAAACCTCGGTTTATGATACAGAAAACAAACATGGGAAAGCTCTTGGAGAACTCAATTGCAATGATAATACAAATGGGCAAAAGCAAAGCAGTTCACTTATACCAAATGTGGTGATCCATGACCAAGACTCTTGTTACTTGTAGCATACAAACACTTGTAGGGGAGGAGTTCCAGCGTAGGCTCAAACAAATTAGAGGCTATATTTATTTAGCACTAAAACCGGTGGCTTACCACATATGCCGGGGAGGAAGAAAAATCGAGGCCACCAGAGGGGCAAGGAATAAGTCGTTGGAAGGCCACCTTGGTGGGCATCTTCACCATATCAGAGCAACTTTTCCATTCCCCAGATGGTAGCAAACAGCACTCAACCAGCAATGTTGCTGCCAGAAAAGGCATCATGTAATCAGGGAATGCAATGAGCTAATAAAGTACGTCTCAGCAAACATGCAAGCCAGCAAGCATGAAAAGGTACTAGAATTCAATACACGAGATCAATTCTTGAAAATAAAACATATCAGATTATAATGAGTAAAGGCACCAGTACCATAATCGTCTATCCAACATTATTCAAGGAATGGAAAAGGAAACCTATATAGCTAGGACTACATTTTCAGAGCAATCAAAGAAATCATAATCTAGCCATTTCTCTATTGTGCAACAATGACACCACTGATCCAAATCTCACTCAGCCAAGCAAGCAAAAATAAATCAGGTATTTAAATTATTCAAGCCACAAGCAAATCTTCAGCTTGCCATCTCCTATGTACACAGTACCACTACCAACCATATTAACTGCCCAGATTATGTTTATTCTAGTTGTACAACATAAAAGAAGCAGTAGACGCAATGCATTAGTATTTTTATTTACTTATTACTTTAGCCTCTAAGTGGTAGAGGCTGCTCCTCTATCTGATCTTCGACATCTAGGCTGACAGAATTATGAAAGAAGCGGTTGCTCAGGTGAAAACCTTTGCTCCCATATAAGGTATCATGTATTGATGAAATTATATTCTTAAGGTTAGAGATAGTTCCTAAATATGCCCCCATTAAATAACATGTTTTTTAAGTGCTTTAAGATCATATGTATACAGTAAAATGATGGAAATAATCTAGGCCTCCATGAGCTGGCACACTTGCTGGTTTCTTTGAACAGGAAGGACATATTTAAAACCATGGTACAGACTGAGTCTAGGCCATCATTTTTGTTTCTCATACAACCAGAATATATTGAAGATATCATGTCACTGCAAAGGAATTTCATTTTTCTACCGAGCCCTTGACATCGCTTATCCATCCATCCCAGGTCACTGGAAAGGATGGTTTCGCCTCAGCTACTGAGTTTTTCTTCCCAAGAAAGCCTTTGTCCTGAAGAATGGCAGGAGGTGATCCATCAAGTATGTATGTTTTAGTTGGTGGCAGCAGGACTGCTGCTGATTCGCTTGATACCCGATTACGGATATTTCACTTGTGCACTCTTTATTTAGCTACTATGTAATATTATCTGCAAAACAAACAAACTCCCCTACCTACCAACGCCCTGTGCATCTACCAGGAAACACCCTCGAACGCGGCCACTGCTGGGCACTACACACAAACCTAGTTTATTTATAATTATGCTATCCTAGAGAACACATGCTAGACAGTGAAGCTATGCTTAATGATGTGTCCCTTGATTACTAGAATGCTTGAGCTTGCTTGCTAACATGGCATGTGCTTAACATGGAATATTTCAGCAAGCTCTCGGGAGAGTAACTATGTTATAATTGAAACATAGGTGAGGAATCCAATCCCTCTTGATTTGTATTTAGTTTGGTGACTGATGATTTTCTTGTTTATGCATCTTGATTGTGAAATTATGCAAGTTGCATGGATCCATTTAAAAACAGAAGTAAGAGTGGAAAGCAAGGGAATAGGCACAAAGATCGTAAAAAAAGGCCTAATGGTCATATGTTTTTGTTTTTGTGAGCTTTCAAAACTCGCTCCAGAACTGGCACCTCACTCTATTGATCGGGGGATGTTTACACAATGCTCAGATTCACACTGGCTACATTTTTATTCTTATGATCTTTCAAAATTCTTCTCGGCAGCCCCCCCCCCCCCCCCCCCCCCCCCCCCCCCCCCCCCCCCCCCCCCCCCCCCCCCCCCCCCCCCCCCCCCCCCCCCCCCCCCCCCCCCCCCCCCCCCCCCCCCCCCCCCCCCCCCCCCCCCCCCCCCCCCCCCCCCCCCCCCCCCCCCCCCCCCCCCCCCCCCCCCCCCCCCCCCCCCCCCCCCCCCCCCCCCCCCCCCCCCCCCCCCCCCCCCCCCCCCCCCCCCCCCCCCCCCCCCCCCCCCCCCCCCCCCCCCCCCCCCCCCCCCCCCCCCCCCCCCCCCCCCCCCCCCCCCCCCCCCCCCCCCCCCCCCCCCCCCCCCCCCCCCCCCCCCCCCCCCCCCCCCCCCCCCCCCCCCCCCCCCCCCCCCCCCCCCCCCCCCCCCCCCCCCCCCCCCCCCCCCCCCCCCCCCCCCCCCCCCCCCGAACCAGGTGTCCAGTTCCCATCCTAACAAAAAACCAAACAAAAGCGCAGCAACAGGGACTGGAGTACAACCTAAATGCCTCCATCAGGGGCAGAAGAACACAGAAGTATTAATTAATATCGACAGCACAAGGCCAAATAAAACGACAATTCCCAGTTTGGCGACAACAGAGAGGTTTGTTAAACTGGGCCATGCTTGTTAAATGCCAATGGCAAGTCGGCAACCCCCTGTACTAATACACTGACACGAGGACAGGTGATTGATATAACAAAACAAAAACATGGTGGATTTAAGCTCGCAACCAGCAAGATTTTGGACTTTCTCCTGACATAGGACCATTTTCCAGGGCACAATCCCTACTACACATGATCTACAATTTTTTAACACCTCTGCTCATTTTTGTATGGGACCTGCTTGTATCAATGGTAGTCAAACATCGAGAAAATCTAGCACTAGTTTATTCACAATAAAGATGGGGATAAACAGCATTACACTGAAGAGTCAAAACAATACAGTAGCAATATGGCTGTGTTGTAAAGGATATATACGTTTCCATCCATGTGTGTCCCAGTGAAGTTAATCCATTTCAAAACCGTATGGATCAGATTGGATTTGAGCTCCCCCAAACCAAACCAAACAAGAAAGCTAGAGGAAAACTAAATCGATGCAAGCAGACTAAATCCATCATGTTTTGCAGCTAATTACAATTAGCATGTATGGACCGGTGGGGTGGGTTCTTTTTAGTTGAGAGAATATTCAAGTTGAAACCAAACTAAAGATGCAACTAAAATCTCTGAAACCAACAAAAAGCAGATTGCTCTGCTTTTTCCTACCTACGATTCCATCAAGTTATATTACTAGTACAAGCAGGTACAAGAGGCCAAGCAACCATCCATCCCTGAGCGACACAGAAAATAGAAAGCCCAAACCAAACTAGATAGGATAAATCGAAGGGTTGCAAACAAGCAAGGAAGAAAGGGTCACCGTCTTCTTACCGCCGCCATTGTACTCAATGTTGTAGTCGCCGGTGGCAGTGGAGACGAAAGCTGGCTGAACCTACACGCCACAGGCTTGGGCTCCAAGTTGGTCACTGCCTCCTCGCCGCTGCAGTTGGGTGGCTGTGGCCTTGTCATGAGCCCTGACCATATATTCAATCACATGGCAGAGCGTAGAAACCATAAGCAAAAAGGAGATAAAATTATCCATGGCACAAAAACAGAATTAGCATGTATATATCGACAAACCCAATCAACTAGTGCATGCCATCGATGAGGTTTTGCAGCTATTTTTTTTTCATACGCCTCCCTCACAAAGAAAAAGAAATAAGGAAACAAGGAGGTCCATGCAAAGGTTATTTTTCTTTTTAATGGAGAGAATATTCAAGTTGAAACCAAATTCAAGATGCAATCGTCTATCTCTGAAACCAAACAAATTGCTCTGTTTTTTTCCTTCCTGTGTTTTCACCCAACAGATTTACAGTTTACTACTAGTTCGAGCAAGTACAGAGGCCAAGCATCCATCCATCCATCCCTGAGCTTGAGCGGCACAGAGAAAAGGAAAGCCCAAGTCAAAAATTGCCTAGCTACTACTACATTAATAATTCACGTGCCCAGACCAAATCAAATCAAGCATGCACTTGATAGGGGAAATTAAAGGGTTGCAAGCAAGCAAGGGAGGGAGGAAGGCTCGATGTCTTCTTACCACCGCCGTTCAACTCGATGTTGCAGTCGCCCCCCCCCCCCCCCCCCCCCCCCCCCCCCCCCCCCCCCCCCCCCCCCCCCCCCCCCCCCCCCCCCCCCCCCCCCCCCCCCCCCCCCCCCCCCCCCCCCCCCCCCCCCCCCCCCCCCCCCCCCCCCCCCCCCCCCCCCCCCCCCCCCCGACATGGTGGTGCAGGGGCACGAGCTCGCCGGAGACGTGCAGCTGCACCGGCCGTGGTCGTACTGGTTGCTTGCATACCCGGCTGCCGGCGCATGATCCGTCCGAGCCATGGGTGGCCGGTAGGGAAGGGGGCGGCTTTATCCTTCTGCTGCTCCGAGTTAACACTAGCACCGAGTTTATCCTTCAGCTTGCCAAGTCAAACGCCTGAACCGCTGCGGCAACCCAACAGCCAAGAGGCATACCTACATACAACAGCAAGAACAGTCGAGCCAATTAATGCAAGAGTGGATCAACGAAAGCAAAAGTGATTAGGTGAAGAAAATGAGAACAACAGACACAAGCATGGTTAACTCATAGCTATTTCGAGTATTGTTTTGCAGCTCAAAATAGATTATTAGATTACGACATAGTATTGTTTTAGAGCTCAGATTATGTAGTACGGGAACATACCCAGGCTCTCAATGTTTTTGCCAATCTAAACAAACATGCAAGGTTCACAGACTTATCTAAACAGAGGCATCAATCATTGACAAAATTGAGATACACAAACATCATCATCAACTTTCACCCTTCCAAACTAATAAAATTGTTTCCGTGACACACTACACCATCCATCTCTTCATATTACCGCTAAGCACATACCAACAATAAAGGGACCAGACTTTACACTCTCTCTTTAAAGGATGGAACTGATCCATCATGAAACATGCAAGTGTACTGACCTATCCCCATAGGACAGCATATACTAACTCTAAGACAGACAAAAAGGCAGATAAAATTTCATGAATGGAAAAACAGAGGGGCCAACAATATCATCAGGTTCTACATATAGCAACAGTACGACAGAAGTTGGTTGTCACAGAACCAGTCTAAAGTGAACAGTACGGTAGCATATATGTGTGCTTCACTGTCATGTCACGGTGCACAAACAAACATTGAGATGAACCGCACCTGGAAAGAACAGATCTCACACTTCTGACGGCCTGGCCTGAGCTGGGTGTAGTTTTGCTTGGGATCTCAAGTTGGAACTCGCCTTCCTGTTGCATGCACATTCCCTTCCTGCTGGCTGTTCATTTATCTTCTTCTGAAGACAAAACATGGACCAAACAAACACATCACAACAGTCAGTAACAGACCATCAATGACACAGGCATTTTTTTCGGATACAAGATGAACCTTCGAGTACTACACGGACAAGAAGACCATAACAAAATCCCAATGTTAGGATCAACTACTCCAATTTGCACTTGAAATCTACGAATGTATAGTATGCTCAAGGGCAATCTGACCGTACACTCCCCGTTTAGAAAAGCCCCCCCCCCCCCCCCCCCCCCCCCCCCCCCCCCCCCCCCCCCCCCCCCCCCCCCCCCCCCCCCCCCCCCCCCCCCCCCCCCCCCCCCCCCCCCCCCCCCCCCCCCCCCCCCCCCCCCCCCCCCCCCCCCCCCCCCCCCCCCCCCCAGCAAATCAAGTCAAATTTCTGCGGGTCACAACAAAGAGTGGAACTCCTCCTTGGAATTGAACGAAACTAGTTGGAAGAGCAGCATTGTATATATGTATATCCTGAGCAGAACTACACATTATTAACTAGTGAAAACTAGCAAAAAGGAAAAAATATCCCAAGTCTGTCCTACATTGTTGTCCATGTACAATAGACAAGTGATTAGCAGCTCATAGTAGGTAGACCAAATCAATGCACAATCATCCCTCCATCCATGGGTTATCAAGCATTCACATACACTCCGGTTACAATAGATGGCTTAATCTAAAATCCGAGCAAATCAGAAAGCAGAAGCAGATTTGAGGAACTCATCACAGTCATCGATCATTACGGGAATCTTAGACAAGAGTTAGGACCTCTATGGACCATGGGAGCAAGAAATCGATCGCAAAACAGAGTGTTGCATATCACAGGGGTCATCGATGATTGGTCACAAGGCTCATGATTCAAAGGGTCTGTAAACAGAAAATTTTCCCTAAAGAAGATGGGGTCCTACAAATCACCATATTGGAAACGGAGTCAGTATTCAGTTTTCAACTTTCACCTTTGCCCTGTTACTATGAGGGGAGAAGAGATTACTGTTTGCACTCCCAACAACAATCAGGAAAGCATCTACATCAATATACTCTTAGGAAGAAGAAAGTGCAACCTACATACAGTTGATAAATTCAGTGTGCAATGTGAGCAGAAAAAGAACAGCATCAATCATCCACATAGTAAGAGATGGTTAAAGTAGGATTACTAAAAAAATTGCTCCTCAAGTTATGTTATGAGAAAACATTTTGAGATTTGACACACCAACAGTTAAGATCCTACTACATAGAAACAAAACAGCTTAGCTAGCATGGCAGTTCTTTTATATCAAAGTTGACCTTATATCAAATTAATAAAAACTGAAACCAGATCGGGACTAAACAGAGAGATGGGGGAGGGGAGGGACCTTACATGGCAGGTCAGAACAGGCACATGGTGGAGAAGGAGCACACCTCAAGAACCCTTCCTTTGGCTGTCGGCGTCGTCCCGGTGGCTGGCCGCAGAGGCACCTGTAAAATAATGTGTTGTGATAAGAAACCGAACATAGGAAGCGCCTGTGACATGAACAAGAGGATTCCTTTTCAATTCGTCAGTAACACAGATCATGGATCATTACTATATTACTCAATTGAATAAAGTGATGTATATTGAGGACAGAGATACACATACACAGTGCGCATGACAAGCTTTAAGTAGAAACAGGCAAAATACGCATTTGAATTCCATTTCATAATGAAGAGTATAAACACTAAAACACATGAGAGGTAATAAAGTAAATCCAAGAGGCACGTTATACATGTGATGGTGCTTAGATGTAACAAACCATCATGCTTTGAGCCCCCCCCCCGTACAAAGTACAAACAGATAAAGAGCAGATATTGAGAAGTCAACTTCATTTGTTAAGCAAATCAGAAGATAGAAGACTGAGTTATAATTTAGCTATATAACTACACACTCCTTAAATGAACAATAGAAGAATCCCAGCCTGCTTACTGCATTTTTTTCTAAGACAAAGGTGGTTCAGAAGTAAGGAAAAAAATGGGTTCAGACTATTTCTTTTAAGACAGCGGTGGTTCAGACTATTTTGTTTGTTTCAAAACTGCAACCAAGTTGGATGGGTGAATTGAGTGAGGAACCTGAGCATAGAGCACATTAAGTTTTCAAGAAAGTGGGGGTTCAGAAGCAAAGCGAACAATTTTGTTTTGCAGGGTCCAGACCCTTCTGCCATGTGATGGTTTTGAACCGCAACCAAGTTAAATGGACCGACGGTTTCAATTTTTAGAAGTGCAGAAGCGATAGCCTGAGTTAGGATTAGTCTACAGATTCTTTTAGCATCTCCAAGCCATGCTGTGGCGTGTATCCTGTATGTATGCAGATGCATGATTTTGTTTTTGTTTTCTTGTAAAGCTAGCTATCACCATGAACCAACTATGGGATATATATGTTCATGATGAGGAACTTTGAACTTTGAACAATGAACTATATCGCTATAATGCTAATGTTCTGGTTTACGTCTGCATCATGTTGCTGAGAGGTTGCGGCATGTAGTAAGAGTTTCAGTTAGTGATACACAACCAAGCAATAAGACGAGTACATCAACTTATTGTTTCAGTTGGTAACAAAAGACTTCGTAGAAATAAAAGAAGAGTTTCAAAAAAAAATCAGTCATATGAAGTACTAGAAGAAAATGTGCACTTTGCTGCACCGATAGTTTTCTAGGTTGACATGTCATTTTTCTTCCGGATGATTGTCATTGGGTTTCCAAATACTGTATTATATTGACTTTCGAACTCCTATATTTCAAAAGGTTACATAAGAGACCAGTTATAAGAAAACCATTAGAATTTCTACCTGTACAGATTCATGGTAAGATGCAATAATTAACTGTATCAAAATTTCAGCGCACATTGGCATAGTGATTACAACACAACTACAACCACATTTTCGCAGGACCTAACCCCCTGCTAGGAACAGTCAAAAAATCAATATGTATGACCACCCGTAGTATATGCATATGTGAAAATATGTTTCGTTGTTTTTGTGTATACGACCACCCATATGCCTAAATTCCTATATAAACAGGAATTGCCTACAGCCACCTTCCCAACAGTGCAAATACTGAGAAGTCAACAAAATTAACTTCATTTGTTAAGCAAATCAGAAGGGAGAAGATGAATAAAAAAATCATATGAGCATAAGAGCAAATTGAAAGTTTCCAATACAATCACATTCAGAGTTTCGCTTAAGAGCATGTCTATGTAGGATGTCCACACTTTCTCTCCTTTCTACAGGATCCAACCAAGCATTGGTTCAAAGGAACAAACAGGGAGTAGTTAAATGAAGGAAGGCCACGAGCTGGGTGCAATTAGAGGGGAGTGGCAGAGAAGGAGAGGAGTAGGCGGAGCAGTCACCGGAACAGAGAAGGAGCGCGTTGAGGTTGGAGCACCATGACGCCAGTTGTGGAGGCCTTGGTTCTAGCTGCCGCGCTTGTCGTCCTTGTAACATACCTGCTGTGTGAGGAAACAAACCGCGTCAGCATCAGCGTGAGGGAAGAAAGCAACCGAAAACGAACCAAGGAAGAGAGGACCTTGAAGAGCTCGTCAAGGGCAGAAGAGCGGCGTCAGATAGGCGCCGAGACGAAGCACGAGAGAGGGCCCCTTCCTTGCTCTCACGGTGGAAGATGGCCCCTCCTCCTTCCCGGCACGCGCCCCCCCCCCCCCCCCCCCCCCCCCCCCCCCCCCCCCCCCCCCCCCCCCCCCCCCCCCCCCCCCCCCCCCCCCCCCCCCCCCCCCCCCCCCCCCCCCCCCCCCCCCCCCCCCCCCCCCCCCCCCCCCCCCCCCCCCCCCCCCCCCCCCCCCCCCCCCCCCCCCCCCCCCCCCCCCCCCCCCCCCCCCCCCCCCCCCCCCCCCCCCCCCCCCCCCCCCCCCCCCCCCCCCCCCCCCCCCCCCCCCCCCCCCCCCCCCCCCCCCCCCCCCCCCCCCCCCCCCCCCCCCCCCCCCCCCCCCCCCCCCCCCCCCCCCCCCCCCCCCCCCCCCCCCCCCCCCCCCCCCCCCCCCCCCCCCCCCCCCCCCCCCCCCCCCCCCCCCCCCCCCCCCCCCCCCCCCCCCCCCCCCCCCCCCCCCCCCCCCCCCCCCCCCCCCCCCCCCCCCCCCCCCCCCCCCCCCCCCCCCCCCCCCCCCCCCCCCCCCCCCCCCCCCCCCCCCCCCCCCCCCCCCCCCCCCCCCCCCCCCCCCCCCCCCCCCCCCCCCCCCCCCCCCCCCCCCCCCCCCCCCCCCCCCCCCCCCCCCCCCCCCCCCCCCCCCCCCCCCCCCCCCCCCCCCCCCCCCCCCCCCCCCCCCCCCCCCCCCCCCCCCCCCCCCCCCCCCCCCCCCCCCCCCCCCCCCCCCCCCCCCCCCCCCCCCCCCCCCCCCCCCCCCCCCCCCCCCCCCCCCCCCCCCCCCCCCCCCCCCCCCCCCCCCCCCCCCCCCCCCCCCCCCCCCCCCCCCCCCCCCCCCCCCCCCCCCCCCCCCCCCCCCCCCCCCCCCCCCCCCCCCCCCCCCCCCCCCCCCCCCCCCCCCCCCCCCCCCCCCCCCCCCCCCCCCCCCCCCCCCCCCCCCCCCCCCCCCCCCCCCCCCCCCCCCCCCCCCCCCCCCCCCCCCCCCCCCCCCCCCCCCCCCCCCCCCCCCCCCCCCCCCCCCCCCCCCCCCCCCCCCCCCCCCCCCCCCCCCCCCCCCCCCCCCCCCCCCCCCCCCCCCCCCCCCCCCCCCCCCCCCCCCCCCCCCCCCCCCCCCCCCCCCCCCCCCCCCCCCCCCCCCCCCCCCCCCCCCCCCCCCCCCCCCCCCCCCCCCCCCCCCCCCCCCCCCCCCCCCCCCCCCCCCCCCCCCCCCCCCCCCCCCCCCCCCCCCCCCCCCCCCCCCCCCCCCCCCCCCCCCCCCCCCCCCCCCCCCCCCCCCCCCCCCCCCCCCCCCCCCCCCCCCCCCCCCCCCCCCCCCCCCCCCCCCCCCCCCCCCCCCCCCCCCCCCCCCCCCCCCCCCCCCCCCCCCCCCCCCCCCCCCCCCCCCCCCCCCCCCCCCCCCCCACCAATCAGCGCTCGTCAATGTGTGTGTGTGACTCCCCGCTCGTATATTCCCCAAATATACCCGTCTGTGATCTCCCGCCCAACCCACTTTCCGCTCCGTCTCCCGCGCTCCGGCGCTCGAAATATTGACTTTCGCTCCGACTCCCGCGCCGGCACACAAATATTGGGTTGGGTGCCTTGCTTCGCGCCTCCCGCGCTACTACTCCCCGTGGGATAGATTTTTGTTCAAACGAACAAGAAAATGAAAATCCCATGACCCCATCCACCAAACCAACACAACAACCCAAACCAGTCCGAACATGTCCCACCCAACCCAGCCGCCGCCGACCTCCCTCACTCTCCCCCAATCCCTTTCCCACCCAACCTCACCGGCGTCGATCTCGTCTCCCCCAGCCCCGGCGCCCCTACCCTCTCCTTCCCTCCCTACGCCCCAGATCCACTCGAGTCGCGACAGCCACGCGCCGGCACAGAAGGATTCCCCGCCTCCCACGGCCCTCGTCCTCCACCCCCTCGCCGCCGCGTCCAACCTCCACCGCGCCGCTGTCTCCCTCCCTCCCTCCTCGACGGAGCCCCAAACTCTTGCCTTCCACCCATGGAGGGGTCGACAGAGACATGGAAGCCGCCCCCCTCCTCCGCACCTCTTCCGGCGACGGCGGCATCGGATCCGCACGAACCTCCTTCACCAGCAGCGCGATGGAGGCCGGCGGTGGACCCAAGCTGGCCGCATTGGGTGGATCCCGTCCGCCCCCTTCTCTCGCCTGGGCGTGGGCACATGGTGGAGCTCGCGGCCCTCGACGACGGCGAGCTAGGAGGCTCCCGCAGCTCCTCCGAGCACCCTCCCGACGTGCTGCTGCACCTAGACGGCCAAGGTACGCCCACCTTCCTTCCTTCCCCATCCTGCCTTGTACGTACATACTCCTAGCTTGCAGCAATGTCTCCTCTGATGTGCCGCTGCGTCCATGGGCATCAACAGGCGCGTCTTGGAGCTCCCGAACGGAGGAGGAGGAGGAGGAGGATGGTCCGTCTTCCACCGAGAGAGCAAGGAATTCGTCTCGGCTCCCATCTGACGCAGCTCTTCTGCTCTCGACGAGCTCTTCAAGGTCCTCTCTTCCTGGTTCATTTCGGGTTGCTTTCTTCCCTGACGCTGACGCGGTTCATTTCCTCACACAGCAGGCAGGTAGTCTTACTTGTGATATTTCCTGGTTTCAGTATGGCAAGATTCAGAAATTCATATCAAATGCTAGAAGTGAAGGTGCCACCGTTCTGACGACGGACAGGGCCTTCTCCTCACAAGGAGGAGGGGCGCACCTAGCCGCAGGCCTTGTCCTACTCGAGGAGGAGGAGGAGGAGGGGCGCACCAAGGGCTCTGCTCTGCTCCTCTTCTTCCACGGCGACCTGCCCGAGCTCGAGAGTCCAGCCCGGCCACCACGACAGACTGCTCCCAGCAGGTAGCACCTCCATCTCCCTCTGCTCACTCACCTGCTGCAATCTCCCTTTTCTTTCTTTCAACTCGGTCCAATCAATACTCAAATCTCCTGTCTATTCTCTAAAAATTACGTTTAGAGTTCTACCAAAGTGTACTGCATCATGTGCAGAGAGAGGTTCATGTCCAAACGAGAGAGATAGAGATAGAGAGACAGACATTCATATGAGCGTGAATGGATTTCCTCAACCCGAACATGCACGGCCTTATCATCCATGTGTGTGCATTTCTGCAAGCTATCCTGAGTTTTTTCCTGTGTTGATTTGGACCAAGAAACAGAGGGAGTAAGTGGCGTATCAGCTTAAAGCTGATTCCATGGGGCTAGTGCACCACACCAAGCTTTCTAATTTATCACAGAGGCGGACCCGCCGGTTTGTTTGTATAAATAGATGATGGTGTACGTGTTGAAAATAAGGTAGGATATTGTCGAGATTATGTTCTCCATGTATGCAGGTCGCGCTCTTCTTATTGTTCTCTTTCATCGTCGTCGCTTTTCTGGTCAACACAAGTTGAATTTTTGTTTACTTGCTGAGCGCGCAGATATGCACTGAGAAGAAGACCATCTTCTCAGTGAACGATATCATGGCGCTCATTGGTGATCAATCACTGCGTGGCACATGGCGGAGCTCGCGGCCCTCGACGACGGTGACCTAGGAGGCTCCCGCAACACCTCTGAGCACCTGCCCGACGTGCTGCAGAACCTAGACGGCAAGGTACGCCCTCCTTCCTTCCTTCTCCATCCTGCCTTGTACATAGCTTGCAGCAATGTCGTCACCTCTGATGTGCCTCTGCTTCCCTGGGCAGACTTGGGCATCAACAGGCACGTCTTGGAGCTGGCTGCCGTCCAAGACCTAGACCCCACCTTCCTTCTTCACACGCGTGCCGGGAAGGAGGAGGGGCCATCTTCCACCGTGAGAGCAAGGAAGGGGTTCTCTCTCGTGCTTCGTCTCGGCGCCTTATCTGACGCCACTCTTCTGCCCTTGACGAGCTCTTCAAGGTCCTCTCTTCCTTGGTTCATTTCCGGTTGCTTTCTTCCCTCACGCTGATGCTGACGCGGTTTGTTTCCTCACACAGCAGGTATGTTACAAGGACGACAAGCGCGGCAGCTGGAACCAAGGCCTCCACAACTGGCGTCATGGTGCTCCAACCCCAGCGCGCTCCTTCTCTGTTCCGGTGACTGCTCCGCCTACTCCTCTCCTTCTCTGCCACTCCCCTCTAATTGCACCCAGCTCGTGGCCTTTCTTCATTTAACTACTCCCTTTTTGTTCTTTTTAACCAATGCTTGGTTGGATCCTGTAGAAAGGAGACTGTGGACATCCTACACAGACCTGCTCTTAAGCGAAACTCTGAATGTGATTGTATTGAAAACTTCCAATTTACTCTTATGCTCATATGATTTTTCATTCATCTTCTCCCTTCTGATTTGCTTAACAAATGAAGTTAATTTTGTTGACTTCTCAGTATTTGCACTGTTGGGAAGGTGGCTGTAGCCAGTTCCCTTTTTTAGTTGGGCAATTCCTGTTTATATAGGAATTAGGCATACGGGTGGTCGTATACACAAAAACGGCAAACAGATTTTCATATTTGTATATGGTACGGGTGGTCATACATAATGATTTTTTGACTGGTCCTTGCAGGGGTTAGGTCCTGCAAAAATGTGGCTGTAGTTGTGTTGTAATCACTATGCTAATGTGCGATGATACGGTTAATTATTTCATCTTACAGTTAATTATCGAATATGTACATCTCTGTACTCTCTCTCAGCACCTGTTCACATTTGTATATTTACTATTTTGTCGCTCCATAACTGTTTCTTGTGCATTGCCAGTTATTACTCATTTTTTGTGTTATAGGTCCTGCATGATCTGGTTGCGAATGAGTAATGGCCATGCCTAGTTTTTTTTAGACCACATACCCCCCCCCCCCCCCCCCCCCCCCCCCCCCCCCCCCCCCCCCCCCCCCCCCCCCCCCCCCCCCCCCCCCCCCCCCCCCCCCCCCCCCCCCCCCCCCCCCCCCCCCCCCCCCCCCCCCCCCCCCCCCCCCCCCCCCCCCCCCCCCCCCCCCCCCCCCCCCCCCCCCCCCCCCCCCCCCCCCCCCCCCCCCCCCCCCCCCCCCCCCCCCCCCCCCCCCCCCCCCCCCCCCCCCCCCCCCCCCCCCCCCCCCCCCCCCCCCCCCCCCCCCCCCCCCCCCCCCCCCCCCCCCCCCCCCCCCCCCCCCCCCCCCCCCCCCCCCCCCCCCCCCCCCCCCCCCCCCCCCCCCCCCCCCCCCCCCCCCCCCCCCCCCCCCCCCCCCCCCCCCCCCCCCCGATGGAGGTGCTACCTGCTGGGAGCAGTCTGTCGTGGTGGCCGGGCTGGACTCGTCGAGCTCGGGCAGGTCGCCGTGGAAGAAGATGAGCAGAGCAGAGCCCTTGGTGCGCCCCTCCTCCTCCTCCTCCTCCTCGAGCAGGACAAGGCCGGCGGCTAGGTGCGCCCCTCCTCCTTGTGAGGAGAAGGCCCTGTCCGTCGTCAGAACGGTGGCACCTTCACTTCTAGCATTTGATAGGAATTTCTGAATCTTGCCATACTGAAACCAGGAAATATCACAAGTAAGACTACCTGCCTGATGTGTGAGGAAATGAACCGCGTCAGCGTCAGGGAAGAAAGCAACCCGAAACGAACCAAGGAAGAGAGGACCTTGAAGAGCTCGTCTAGAGCGGAAGAGCGGCGTCAGATGTGAGCCGAGACGAATTCCTTGCTCTCTCGGTGGAAGACGGACCATCCTCCTCCTCCTCCTTCCGGGAGCTCCAAGATGCGCCTGTTGATGCCCATGGACGCAGCGGCACATCAGAGGAGACATTGCTGCA